>JAPEBW010000414.1:0-55640 GCA_027405785.1 Ophiocordyceps robertsii | reverse complement strand
CCTCAGGGCCGAGGGGTTCCCGTCGCGCTGCCCGTCTCTTCCCGCCCGCTGCCATTGACAATCTTCTTCTTCTTCTTCCTCCTGCGGGGCACGACGGCAGGCTTGGAGCCGTAGTTACCTAGCACCAGCTTCGTCCCGCACGTCAGGCACTCGGCATTGTCTGGGAGCTCGCAAAAGATGCTAAGGCAGATTGAGCAGACAAAGCCCGTGTCCACGACCTTGCCGTGGCAGAAGCAGGCAGCGCGAAAGTCGACAGTATCGTGCGTCGGGGTGATGAGCAGTTTACGAGCTTCCGTGTCGGCAATGAGGCCAAACATGAGATAGGTCAGCAAGCCCTGCGGGTTGGAGGCGGCCAGGAAAGTGCCTTCTGTGTTGAAACAGGCTTGCTGAAGAAAGGTGGCGTCGCCGGCCAGTGCCAGGGTATCAATGGCAACTTGGGCGTGAGCGGCGGCGAAGACGGCGTTCATGGTGGGGATGTACTGGGATGGCTCCGAGTCGGAGACGGAGACGACGAGGATGCGCCCCTTCAAGGGTGGAGGAGCCGTTGTGTTGGGCTGGCCTCCGCCGGCCATTTTTGTAGGCGTCGAGCCGAGAGCCTGTGAGGCTTTATTGATGTGGCAAAGGGCCAGGGTGAGGGCGCCTGACAGGCGTGTCGTCGACTCGTCCAGGTCCTCTCGTGTGGTCTCCCTCATGAGCTGCTGCATCGACGCCATGACGGTCGACTCAATTTGAGAGAATTGGGGAAACTTGTTTGCCGAAGACGGGGCATTATCAGGTGGCGCGTCGCTCATGGACACGTCGCCAGAGGCATCGCGCGAGGCAATTCGAGGAGGCGCGGGATAGAGCCAGACGGCGCGGTTGACGTGGGCGGCTATTACGGCGGCTTGGTTGACGTTGCTAAAGGCCAGATGGGCGTTGACGAAGACGAGGATGTTTGCGATGGCCTTTGAAAGGGGCAGTCTGTCGTCGAGGGCGGCCCAGGCGCGAGGGTTGGTGTCGATGACGACAGCGAGTAGGGAGGGAGTCTCCTCGGCTGTGGAGACTTCGTAGTGCTCGGAGACGTCGACGGCGTCCATGGCGGGCGGGCCAAGAGGAGAAGCCGAGCAACGAACGAGGTCGAAGACGAAGCTGTGGTTGCCTACCTTATGCCGTCGAGGAAGCGGGCGGGAGCTGTTTCGTCATTGCAGCCGCAAGCAGGGTCTCGGTGGCCCTCTCAAGACTGGGTGTGACGAGGCCGCCTATGTACGGACGCAGCCCAAGGTCACGTCGAGGTCACGTCGAGTTCACGTCGAGGTCACGTCGAGTTCACGTCGAGGGCATGTCGAGGGCCAGTTCCCATGCAAGCATGTACTGTAGTGTAGAGCAGTTCGGAGGTCGCAGATACTGACGATGATGGACAAAAGAGGCAACTGCAGAGAGCAGCTTCAAGGAGGCGGAGGTTCCATTTCCCCGAGAGGAAAGGTGGGGTGGTTATGGGGCTATGTACAGAGGAGCATTTCAAAAGTCTTGACCATGGTACAGAGTACTATTTGTAGGTATTTCGTACCTAAGTAGGTCGTAGATACCTGTTGCAAATATAAGGAGTGCATACGCCAGGGCCCCACACCCATTTCACTGCGAGAGCCCTAGGCGTAGCCCTAGCCCTTATTTACAGGGGTTAGCCATATATATATAAGGGCACCCCTTCTCATATACATTCCTTCCTAGCTAGCTAGACACTATTATTATCTTCTAAAGCTCCTTTTTCTATAGGTTATAGCCCTCGCGCGCTGCGAATTGCTACCTTAACCTCTTTACCTTAATTACCTTAATTACCTTAATTATCTTAATTATATTTAAACCTTTCTTTTAACTTATAGGCCTTTAAAGATTAAAGTAAAGGCGCGGTAGCCTAAGATATTAAGGCTATCGCTACTTATATAATAATATAAATAAATAGCCTTAAGGGTATGCTTTACGCGATATATACGCTTAGGCTATATACGACTTTATAGCTATATAGCTTACTTTATAGCTATATTACCTATAGTAAAAGATCTGCCGTATTAACGACTTATAAGAAAGCCGCTACTATTACTAGCGGCTTAGTATAATAAGATAATCGCCGCTAGCAAACTTTAAGAATATATAATAGCTTTTATAGCCTTAAGATAAAGGCGTAAAGCTATAGTAAATAGGCTTTAAGAATAGGAAAATTATAAGTTATAGAGAATAAAGCTTATTATTGCTTTAAGGGTAAAAAACCTTAAAGGCTTTATTAACGGCACTATTATATTACTACTTAAAGATAACTTTAAGTATAGAACTTAAAAAACGAAGGATAGAATAGCTATATATAGTATTATTATAAGTATTACTCTTAAGATAAAAGAACTTATTATAAATAATAAGTAAGATAAGGAAATAACTGCTAAATAGATAATAAACTTAATTAAAGTATCCTTAATAAAGGTCTTAAAGGTACCCCTTTTATATAACCTTTATAGAATTTATCGCCCTTAACTTAAAGAAGTTCGTTAGTATAAAGGAGTTTATAAAGAAGCTATATTAGTATTAAGATTAGCTTATTATAGTAAAGAAAGGTCTACTAAAACGACTTTTTATAATTATAGCCTTTAAAGGTATTCGAAAATAACGTCCCGATTAATATAGTAACTAGACTTATAACTAATAGTAAGGGAATTATATCGCGAAAAACGAGCTATATAAATAGCTTATAAAAGTTATAAAAGCCGAAAAATCTAAATCCTTAGCTAATACTACGTTTAGTAAAGCTAAGGGTCTTAGTTATAATAGCGGAAGCGGTATTAAAGGCTTTAAAAAGGACTTTAATAAGAATACTAGTTTAAGTAAACTAAAGAAGAAATATAATACCTTTAAGGAGACCGTTATTTTAAAGTGCGGCTATTATATTAAGCTAAGGAAAGTTATATATAAAGAGCCGGACTATTAAACTAAGTATCTTAATAAGGCCTTTAAGTTTTAAAAGGCATTTTAAGCCGCTAAAGCCGCGATTAGTAATAAAGAGAAAACAGGTAACGCGGCTATCGTAACGGCTAGTAGCGAGTTTAACGGCTACCTCTTAAGCGGTGCCGTTATAGATAAATATAAGCCTATTTAGGATAAAGCCGTCGTAGACTTTAAATACGCGACTTATTGCTTTAATAACCTTAAATAGTTTACCGATATAAAAGCCGTTAACCCCTTTTCGATAATATTATTAAATAGCAGCCCGCTATAAGTAAAAGCTATAAGCACTATTAAAGTTATTATCGGTAGCGTTATATTAAAGCTATTAAATGTTAATTATACGCCGGTATTACCGGCTAACCTTATTAACAATTAGTGCCTTAAAGAGAAGGGTATTAAGCTTAATAATATTAAGGAACGACTATTTTATATACCTTTTAAGACTAAGATTTATAATATCGCTTAAAAGATACGTATTATAATAATCCTAAATATAAGGCTAAGGGGTATATATACGGCCTTAAGCTTTATAGCCTTACTATATACTTAGTAATATATAGATTATAGGACGATATACCGCCGCCTTAGCTACGCTAGCTTAAAGAGGGTCCTTAAAGCATATAATAAACCTAGCTTTAAGATTAATAAAGAAAAAGCTAAGAGATTTTATTATAAGGCTTATTACTTAAGGAAAGTAAATACGATAATTAGTCGTAACCTAAGTATAGTAGCTTAAACGTTCTTTACGTATATATATTAAGACTTCTTTTAATATAAGCTTATAGGCTATAAGGGTATTAACTATTACCTTTATAATATTAACGTCTTTACCGGATTTTATTAAGCACTATTTTCGCTTATAAGGGATCGGGCCTTCGATATAATAAAGGCCTAGAAGTTATAAGTTAAAAATAGCGCTACTAGCGCCCTTATTTAAGTACTAGCCTTTAATAACGTAACGGAATTCTACGTTTAGAAGATAAAGGCCTAGTTAAAGGAGGACTACTTTATACTACGCTATAGCGTACCTTATATATCTTAGCAAAATAGCAAAGTAAAAAGAGCCGGCCGCACGCTTATAAAGTCTATAAGGGTAATATATATTAAGATAAGGCTACCGGAATTCCTTTAGCCTTAGTATATAAAAATAGCTACGTATATAGCGAACCTCCTACCTATACGCGGTATAGCTTTAAGGGAGGCGCTACTAAAAGCCTTACTTAAGGAGATTAAGGTTCCTTATATATACTTTATTAAATATATCCGGACTTAAGGTTATATTATATATATAACTAAGCCGTAAAAAATATTAGCTAAGACGGCTAAAATAGACCTTAAGGCGTAGAAAGGAAGACTTATAGATCTTAAAGGGCTTTATAGTTATATTTATAAGGTATAGCTTCTTAACTAAAAGAAAATTATTATTACTAAGGATATACGCTTTTATAAAGTAATTAAGAAGACCTTACCCCTTAAGGAAGAAGACTATAATATTACGGTCTTTAATAAAGATAAAGATAACGCCGACCTTATAAAGAATATAATACCGTATCGCTTAAGCTATTATAAAACCCTTAACTATTAAAATAACCTTAACTATAACGAGAATAATAAATCTAAGGGGGGTAGGCTAAGTAGCCCTTAAGATAAGGGTAACGAGCTAAGGTAGTAGTAAGCTTTAAAGCTACTGCCCCTTAAGTAATAATAAGCTCTTTAGCTGTTACTACTAACCCTTTATTATACCCCTTCCCCGCTTATAATAATAATAAAGCTAGGCGATAATAATATAGATATCTTAATATTAAATACTTTAGTTTAAGGGCTAGAGGTATACTTAAGAAAAACTATAAGGGTTTAAAGCAGCCTAAGGACGGCCCTTATAAGTATAGGTTACTTAAGGACTTTTCTAAAGACCTTATAGCTAGAGATACGCCTAATTCCCTATACGCTAAATCTTAGTAGTAAGAGACCTATAGATTCCCCGCTTAAGACACTACGGGCTAATAAGATATGCTGACTTAATAATCGGCTAACTTACTAATAGACTAGTTATATAGTAGCGGTTAAAAGAAGGCCTTAAAAGACTATATTAAAGGCTTTAATAAAGGAGCTTACTATTATAGACTAACGCTAAGACCTATTTAAGCCGGGCGTATTAATAGCCCTTAAAGTAATCTACCGAAAGAGGGACTAATTTAATAACTTAGGTAACTAGCTAGTTCTCTTTATATTTAGTGCGATAATCGCCGCTATAAAGGGTTTACTAATAACTTAAAAACAAGCCTTTAAGCGGGATAACTATAAGACCCGCTAGTTACCCGCGATAAGGCGGGAAATTAATAAATTAAAGTAAAAGGATGCTTAAAGCCTTATATATAAACTATTAAGGGCTTAGGTCTTTAATAGGAAATAGGTCTACCTTAAGAAGCTAGTTTAAGGTAAAGAACTTCTTATAAAGGCCCGTTAAGTCGTTTAAGGGGACTAAAACCTAAAGGATAAGCTTATAAAGGAACTCTATATAGCGGTAGCGCACTAAGCCTTATTAAAGCTATTTATAACGATTATTGCGGTTAAAGATTTAAAATAAGAACAATTTAACGTTATTTACGCTTATATATATATAGAAGTATAAGAGGAGGCTTTCGTTATATAGCCTTATAAGCTTAAAGATAGCATAGGCCGGGTTTATAAGCTTAATAAGGCCCTATATAGTTATAAAAGCTTACTTAAGTAGTAGTACGACTAAGTAAGCGTAGACTTAAGAGAATACGGCTTTAAGCGCCTTAGGATAGATAGGTATATCCTCCGCTATAAAGTAAGCGATATACTTACGATCGTTTATATAGATAATTTTATTATAGCGGCACTAACTAAGGAAGCTATTAAGGCCGCGGCTAATATCTTAACCGGGCTATATAAGGCTAAGCAGCTCGGCAAGCCTTAAGAATTCCTAGGTATTTAATTTAAATAGGATAAGGCGGTAAGAACGATTTTAATATACTAAATAAGGTTTGCTAAGAAAATCCTTAAGAAATTCGGTTAAGAGGTTACTAAAGCTATAAAAGCGCCGTAGCTAGCGAGACTTAAGGTTCCTTATAACTAAAAGAGTTAAGAACCTATAATAAACACTATAAAGTAGCTTCGCTAAACTAGTAGCCTTAATTACCTATTAATAAGCACTTAGCCGGATGTTATATATACGGTAAATAAGCTCTTTAAGGCTAGTAGCAACCCGACGTATAATTATATAGCGATTATAAAGACGCTATAGCTTTATATTAAGGGCACCTTAAACTATAAAGTTATAATAAAGGGGAAATACTTAATTTAGGACCTTAAGCTCTAGGTATATATAAATACCTCCTTTACTAACGACTAAAGCACTTATTACTTTACGGCGGGCTACGTTATATTCCTTAGCGATAAGCTTATCTTTTAAAAGAGTAAGAGGCAAACGATTATAGCGGCCTCGTTAATAGAGGCAGAGTTTATAAACCTTATGCCTATAAGCATAGCGGCGATATAGTAATATTAGCTATTAATAAAGCTAGGCTAGCTATAGCTAAGTCTATCTATAATCTTTATAGATAGCTAAAACGCGAGGCTTGTAGTGCTAAATAGGAATAACCCGGCTAAGACTAAGCATATTAATATCCGTTATAAATAGATTATCTACCGTATTAACGAGGGCTTCTTTCGACTAGTATAGGTACGGACTAATAAGATAATCGCTAATAGCCTTATAAAGGGCCTTTTAAGAGAAAAACACAATTAATTCGTTTAGTAGCTAAGAATAAAAAAGGCGGCTAGATAGAGCTTTTAAGGGCTCTATATATAAAAGGGGCGTTATATAGGCGGAATAGCTAGTTATAATTAGTTAGGATTAGAAAATACTAAGGTAAGTATAATATATAAGGGAGAGGCTATATTATAAGGCTTTATATATATATGCGCCTTATATATAGCTAAGGGGAGGTGTTGTAAATATAAGGAGTGTATACGCTAGGGCCCTATACTTATTTTACTACGAGAGCCCTAAGTATAGCCCTAGCCCTTATTTATAGGGGTTAGCTATATATATATAAGGGCACCCCTTCGCATATATATTCCTTTTTAGCTAGCTAGACACTATTATTATTTTTTAAAGCTCCCTTTTTTATAATACTATATACCTTATCTAAGTAGGTAGTAGCTTAGTAGCGTTGTATGTACTTATTAGTTAATTTAATAGGCGTTGTTATAAATGTGGGGAGGGCATACGCTAAGGCTCCGCACTTAATTTACTGCAAGAGCCTTAAGCGTAGCCTTAGCCCTTATTATAAGGGTGAGCTATATATATAAGGCCACCCCCTCGCATATATATACTCTTTTTCTTTATTAGCTAGTAAGATTATTATCTTTTAAAGCTACTTTTTTTTATAGGTTATAAGCCTTTTTATAGCTTTTATAACTTATTAAAAACCTATATATTTTACTTTTTAAATTATAAGACTTTATAAACTAAAGTACTAAAAGTAATAGCTTAAAATAAAGGCTCTCGCGGCTTATAATAATAATAATATAGATATTTAGCTTAAACTAGTACTATATATATTATATAACGTATACGCTTAATAAGAATTTAACTTTATAAGGATATAACTTTATAGCTAGCTATATTTACTTAAAAAGACTTATTATATTAATAGCTTAGTATAATAAGGCGGCTTAGTATAAGAAGATAATTATTGCTAGTAGATTTGAACCTTAAACCTTAAATATAAAATAGTTTTTATAGCTTTAAGAAAAGAATATAAAGCTATAATAAATAAGCTTTTAAGATTAAAAAACTATAAGTTGTAAAAAATAGAACTTATTATCGCCTTAAAGGTAAAAAACCTTTTAAGCTTTATTAATAGTACTATTATACTACCTTTAAAAAGCACTTTTAGGTTTATAGCTTAAGAGATAAATAATAAAGGTGCTATATATAGTATTATTATAAGTATTACTCTTAAGATAAAAGAACCTATTATAAATAATAAGTAAGATAAAGATATAACCGCTAAATAAATGATAAACTTAATTAAAAGGTCTTTAATAAAGGTCTTTAAAGTCGCCTTTAATATAATATTTATAGAATTTATAAACCTTAATAAAAGAAAGTTTGCTAATATAAAGAAGTTTATAAAAAAGCTATATTAGTATTAAGACTAGCTTATTATAGTAAAAGAAGGTTTATTAAAATAACCTTTTATTATTATAGCTTTAAAAGGTATTTAAAAATAGCGCCCTGATTAATATAGTAACTAAACTTATAACTAATAATAAGGGAACTATATTATAAAGAACAAACTATATAAATAACTTATAAAGGTAATTAAGGCTAAAAAGTTAAAAGCTTTAATTAACGCGGCTTTTAGTAAACATAAGGCTAGTATTAAAAACAATATTAAGAACTTTAAAAGAGGTTAAAACCTTAACAAGAACGCTAGCTATAATAAAAACCTTATTTTATTAGTAATCTTAAGTAATAAAGGTTTTGATATTTAGTAAAGTAAATACCGCTAAATATAAAAAGTAACTAGTAAAGTAAATACCGCTAATTATAAGTTATAACTATTAAAGTAAATACTAGTAGTTATAGGGAGAAATAATATAGTTTAATAGTTAAAGATAGCTAGTATTAGCTATAAGCGGTATAGGTAAAATATGCTTATAATCGGCTTAAGTTAGCTTTAGCTAGCAATAGCATGAGTATTAAATAAATTAATTAATGCCTTATATAATTAACTAATACTTTATATAAAGCTAATATAAAAGGCCTCTTTTTAAAAGAGGATAAAATCTTATAAAAGGTTTTAAAATAAAGATATTTAGTCTTATAAGCTAGTTATAAGTAATAAAGCGTATATTACTTATAACTAGTAATAAAAATAGTATAAGCTATTTTTATTAGCTTAAAAAGTAGTTTTATAACTTTATAAGTTATATAAAGTATAAGTTATAAATTAGTATATAAAAGTATATAAAAGTATATAAAAGAATATAAAAGTATATAATAGTATATAAAAGTATATAAAAGAATATTAAAGCATATAAAAGCATATAAAAGCATATAAAAGTATATAAAAGTATATAAAAGTATTTAAAAGTATATAAAAGCATATAAAAGCATATAAAAGCATATAAAAGCATATAAAAGCATATAAAAGCATATAAAAGCATATAAAAGCAAAGCTTTTTAGTAGCCTTAAAAAGGTATAAAAAGATCCTTCCTCTTTTTTCTATTAACTTTTTTTTCCTTTTTTTTAGCTAGTTTTAACTTTAAAAATCCGTATAATAAGATACTTTTACTTTATTTAGTTTAGTAGTTATTATAAGCTAGGCCTAAAATTAAGCTTAGGCTACGCCTATATAACTAAGCCTTAATAAGCGTAGTTAATTAACTAATTAGTAGCTTAGTTAATTTATCTTCTTTTACCTTTATTACTACCGTTTAATATAGTAGCTTAATTAAATAGCTGCGTTATAGCAATAAATAATAGTATAACTACATACTATAGCCTTATTAAAGCTAACTTATTATAGTTAACTAAGCTATAATAAAAGGTTTTAAGTTTAAGACCTATTAACGCACTAATAAAAATAGCTTAAGCTTATAGCTACTAAAAGCTACTAGCTAAAGGGGACGACTTATTAGCCCCGCCTTAAAGTAAGTAAGGTAAAAAAGGGGTAGTATTATAAGCTAGGCCTTAAATTAAGCCTAGGCTATGCTTATATAACTAACCCTTAATAAGCATAGTTAATTAACTAATTAGCAGCTTAGTTAATTCGTTTTTTTTTACCCTTACTATTACTATACTACGCCTTATAGTATAAGGATAAGGGGATAAAGCGCGGACTAATTACCGCTAGTTAAGCTAGTAATTGAAACTAATTACCGCTAATTAAGCTAGCATAACGGACTAATTACTATATATAAACGTATATAAGGGTTTATAAATAATAAAAAGCTTATCTTTACTTTAAAGCATAGCTAGCTACTTTATATTTAATTCTTTAAGCTAATTTTAAAAGTCTTTAACTATACTATTTTACTATTTATCTTTAGTATATAAATAAACTATAGATATTCTTATAAAATTACTTAATAAACTAAGTATAAGCTTAATTAAAAATACTAAAAACTATAGTTAGGGAAATCCTTTAAATACCCTTAAATATCTTTTATAAATCGCGGTAAGGTCTATCTTATATCTTTTAAGGTACTTCCTTAACTAAAAATAGGTTACACTATAATTAAAATATCCTACGAAAATTCTTAAATATCTTTTAAAAATGCTAGCGGAATTCGTTTAATAGTTTTTACGGTATCTTTTATAGTATAAAAAATTATAAACTATAGTTAGATAAGCTCTTAAGTATTCGTAGTAATATCTTAAAAACCTTAGTAGGGTCTGACCGGTAATATTAATCGCGTCTCCTTAAGCGAGCTTTTATAACGCGTGCTTTAAGCGTTCCCGCCGCGGGGTTCCGTAAAGCTCTTTAAGAGTAAAGTAAGGAGTCCGGGCATAAATATTTAAATTTTATAATACGCCGTTTAATATAGTAGCTTAATTAAATAGCTGCTTTAGAGTAATAAATAGTAGTATAACTATATATTATAGCTTTATTAAAGCTAACTTATTATAGTAGTTTATACTAAGTCTTTTCCTCTATTTTTTACTATAAAGCTAATAAACTTAATATATTAAGCTTTAATTGTTATTTTTATTAAAAATTAGTATTTTAATAATATAAAACTAGCTTATAATATAACTTATAACTTATAGCTTTAATAAAAAATACTTAGTATTTTATACTTAGTAAGTATTTATAATAAGTCGGCCTTAATAAAGCTAAAGTAGTAGTTATACTATTATTTATTATTATAAAGTAGCTATTTAATTTACTAGCTATAATAAGTAGTGCGCTAAGCGTATAGTAAAAAAAGACGGATTAACTAAGCTACTAGCTAGTTAATTAACTACGCTTATAAAGGGTCGGTTATATAAGCGTAGCCCGGGCTTAATTTAAGACCTAGCTTATAATACTACTCCTTTTTTACCCCGCTTACCTTAAGGCAGGGCTAATAAGTCGTCTTCTTTAGCCGGTAGCTTAGTAGCTATAAGCTTAAGCCGTCTTTATTAGTGCGTTAGTAAGTCTTAAACTTAAGACTCTTTATTATAACTTAGTTAACTATAATAAGTCGGCCTTAACGGGGCTAAAGTAATAGTTATACTACTATTTATTATTATAAGGCAGCTATTTAATCTACCCGCTATAGTAAGTAGTGCGCTAAGCGCATAGTAAAAAAAGACAGATTAACTAAGCTACTAGCTAGTTAATTAACTATGCTTATTAAGGGTCGGTTATATAAGTATAGCCTAGGCTTAATTTAAGGCCTAGCCCGTAATAGTATTAAAGTCTTTAACTTATAAGGTTTTAAAGACTTAAGCTATAGCTTAAGCCTTATTTTATAAAGAGGGCTAGGTTTATATATATAAGTATAAACCCGCTATATATAAGCAAGCTCTTTATAGCTTATTATTACAATACTATAAACAGCACTTATATACTACCCTTTACTTACTTTATAATAGTATAAGCTATTAATTATAAACTTATTAAATAGTATAATGACGGGAGCTTTGCTTTAAGCGGAGCGGGATAACGCCTTTATTATAAAGTCGTTGCGGAACGCCTTAAAGGCGTTAAAAAGTACGTTAGCTAGCTAAAAAGATAACTCCCTTGCTATATTAAGGGGGCTAACTATAAAGCTTATTTTAACCTTTATAGTATTTACCGCGCTTAGAACGGCGCTTATAGTTACTATAATGTAAAAGCCGCTCTTATAGCTAATATAAGATAAGAAGCTAAAAAGCTTTTACTTTTTCTTTAGCTAGCTATAAGTAAAATACTATACTAATAAGAAACATAACCTTAATAGCGGCTAAAGCGCCGTTTAGTACACGCTCTTATATACGCTACTAAAGCTTTAAATATAAGAAATCGCGGGCTTTTAAGAAAGGTAAGGCAATAATAACTCTTAAAACCCTTAAAACTTTTTTTAGCACCTTATCTACGCTTTTAGCAATATATAAAAATAAGAAAAGGCGTAGGATAAGCTATATACCTTTAAATAAAAAGACAAACAAGCTTTTAAGAAGTTTTTCCTTAACTTTAAAAAAAACCTTTTTTTACGCAGTAAGTATTATTATATAAAAGGATAGCGCGAAGCTAATATAGCTATAAAATTTAATTACTTTAGTGCTCTATAAGCTACTTATCTTAATTATTATACTATTTATATATAGTAAGTATATTAACCGCCTTATAAAAGTAGCTTAAAGCTATAAGTAAATACTTTACTTTTAAAAGTTATTAAAACGCACTTTATATAGCGGAGATAAGGTTACCCCCTTTTTATAAAACGCGCTTAATATTAATATTAATAATAATACTTAAATAATTATAATAAGGATTAACCGCGTAAAACGCTTAAAAAAGTATCTTTAACCTCTTTTATATTAATAAGCTAGTCCTCTTAATAGCGGGCTAAATAGGTCTTTAGCGATAAGATTTAAAAACAGTATACTAATAGCTAATACTTACGCTATAAAGTAAGCTCTTACTTCGCGATAAAGTGTTTATATAAGCTAGTAAAGCGTCCTTTTATAAGAATCCGCTTTATAGCGATTAGGATATTACCTTAGCTTATCTTAAATAATAACACCTTACCTTTTATAAGGCGGAGGGAAAAAAATAACTTTAAAGTAAAGATAAGCCTTAAAGCTAAAGTCGTTAGTATAAGTAAGGTAAAAGCTAGTAGCCTATATAAAAAAAGATCTTACTTTAATATAAGTTATGCTTAATAAGTTTAAGTCTCTTACCGCGATTATAAATAAAGGATATTAGTACTACGCTATAGTAAATAAGGCGTTCGCACGCTAAATATACGTACTTATTAAGAGAATTACCCCGCGCTAAGTAAAAAGCGCTTTAAGTATAATAAAAGGTATAGAGATTAAAGGCATTACTTAGCTAACTATAAAAGTAACCGGCTATATAAGGCTTATTATAGTATATATAATCTTATAGCTTAAATTCTTTTTATTTTTTAAGAAGCTTTAGCTTATATATATAGAGTTCTTTTTAGTCTTATATTAAAGGAGGCTATAGTTTAGCTTAATAAAAATATAGCTATGCTATATTAACAACGCTTTTAAGAAGATAAGGGCCTTCTTTAAACTAGCTAATACCTTTAAAGTACTTGCCTTAGTTTTTATAAGTATAGTTTAACGGCTTATATACTAAAAAGGTAAGGCCGCCGCTAATATAGCGGTTTATACTATAAGCTTTACGGATATCGATAAAGCTTTAAAGACTAAGACGCTAAAATCGGCTATAAACTTATTAAGGGTAGTTTTATAGCGCTTTTATAACTTATTACCGCTTTTTATAAAGCGCGAGGCTAATAAGCTTAACTTTTATAAGCTAGGAGTTAACTATAAGATCCTTATTTATATAAACGAGTAAAGAAAGAAGTTTTTTACGCTTTTTAGGCCGCTATATAGTATATTATAAGCCGAGTTATTAGTATTTAAGAAGACGCTTTAAGACCTTTTAAATAAAGGGTTTATTTAAGTAAGTAGCTTTAAAGTAAGCGCCTTAATACTTTTTATTTAAAAACTAAAAGGCGGAATCCGCTTTTACTATAACTATTAAGCCTTTAACGCGATTACGCGGCTAAACTATTACCCGCTCCCCTTAATCTTTAATATGCTTTATAACCTATTAAAAGCAAAGTAGTTTACTAAGCTTAACGTTATATAAGCGTTTTATAAAGTGCGGATTATAAAAGGTAAAGAGTAAAAGATAGCTTTATATACCCGCTACGGCTTATTTAAGTAGCTAGTAACTTCTTTTAGTCTTATTAAGGCCCCGGCTACCTTTTTATATTATAATAATAACGTTTTTTATAACTTCTTAAATAAGTTTGTTTCCGCTTATATTAATAATATCCTTACTTATAGTAGCGGCTAATAAAAGGACTATATATAAAAAGTATATAAGGTTTTAAACTGCTTTTACTTATTTAGCTTATACCTTAACTTAAATAAGTGCGAATTTAAAGTAAAGCATATGAAATACCTTAAGTTTATAATTTATACTAGCGCGGGTATTTAAGCAGACCTTATTAAGATATAGGCGATTTAGAACTAAGATGCTTTAATAATATAAACTAGTATGCGGAGCTTTTTAAGCTTTACTAACTATTATTATATATTTATCCGCGGGTTTTTTAAAATTATTATGCCGTTAAATAAGATTATAAAAAAGAAGGTAGCTTTTTATTAAAGACCTATATAAAAAGGTACGTTTTATACCCTTAGAACTTATTTTTATAAGCCTTAGTACTACTTTAATAAGATTTTAACCGTACTATTATAGTAAAAGCGGACTATAGTAGCTAAGCGCTAAAAGGCACGCTTTTATAGGAAGTAGAAGAGCGGAAGTAGCTAATAACTATTAAAGATACTTAAGAAAAGCTATAAAAGCTATATAATCCCTTGAATTTCTCGTCGAATTATTTACTTATAAAATAGCTATTTTACTTAAGTCTCTTAAGCCTATAGTTAGAAAAATACCTATATAAGGTAAAAGAAGTCTACGAGAAATTAAAATCTTAAGAAATAGATATTCTAAAAGTGATTCTTATAGCATAGATTTTAAATTCCCTTAGCAAGGAATTCTTTAAATTCTTACTATAAAGAATGTAAAAAACCAGGATATTTAGTAGCTAATTACTTCTAACTTTACCTTAAAAAAGCCCTTTCTTACTAAGTGCTTAAAGGGAAGAAATCAGACGATTTAAATAGGGTTATAAAAAAGAAAGCTACCTTAAAAAAGCCTTCTTTTTCTTCTTCTTTTAAAAGGAAAAATTTAAAGAAGAGAGTAAAGGAGGTAAAATTAAGCGAAAAGGGAGATAAAGTCTTATATTTAACCTAAATAGACCTCGATATAAATCTTATTAACCTTTCTTAGTTATCCTCTTTAAATAACGCCTTTAATCCTTTTTTTTAAGCCCTTACCCTTAAGGTAGCCTCGGATAACCCTTTAAAGGTAATTTTAACTTTTATAGAGGAACCCCCTTTAAAAGCGGATTTAAAAGCTAATAAATATACTCTTTTAAGACCTTTAAAAGCCTTACTCTCTTAAATCGAAGAAATAGTATTAAAGGCAAAAAAAGGAAGATTTCCTTAATATAGTAAAAAGACTCTTAATTTTATATATAATACTAATACTACTAAGCATATAGTTATAAATAAGAATTATATTATTAACTATAAAGAGATTAAGACTAAAGTTTGCTAAGGAAAAGCTTTTTCTATATTAGTAAAAGGAAAAAGAGATTTAGTATTTAAATTCCCATACTTTAAAACTAGATATACTCTTAAAGATTGTTTTTATATACCTAAAATTAAAGTTAATATAATTAGCTAGTTATATTTTCAGAATACCTATGCCTTTATAAGTAAGGATAAGGTTCTTCTTTTAAATAATCAAGTATAAATTCTTACTATAAGATATCTTAGAAATAAACTTTATTATATTTCTTTAAAACCTTTACTAAAATAGAATTCCCCCCTAATTGCCTTTTTAAAGGCAAAGGATATAGATTTTCATACTTAACATTTACGCCTTAAGCATATAAATTATAAGGCAATCTTAAAAGTATTAAAAAGGTATAATAAAGATATAAAGATGCTTTAAAAAGAAGAAAATAAAATAAAATAATACGACATTTATATAAAAGCAAAGGCTATAAATAAGGTAAATAAATAACCTTTAAATAAGACTTATTCTTACTTAAAAAATAGTATTAGATATTTAAGGGCCTATTAAAACGCCTACTTATAGTAAATATCACTATTATGTCTTTATTCTAGATATAGAAACCCGACTTCTAGACCTATACCTTCTTTAAGGTAAGGGGGAAGCTATAAAAAGGTTCTTAAAATTTAAAAATAAGGTAGAAAATAACTTAAATAAAACTAAGATTAAAGAGGTATTTTTAGATAATGTAAAAGAATTTATATATAAGATAAAAACACACTATAAAAAACACGGTATCTTATTAAATTCTAGCCCTCTTAAAACACCGGAATTAAATAGTAAAATAGAGAGAATAAATCGCACTATATTAAAAAAGTCCGTTTTTTATTATATATAGCAAGACTACTTAAATATCTATAGGGTAAAGCTATGTTAATAGCTTCTTACCTATATAATAGATCTTTATATTTAGCTATAAGTTTTAAAAGCCCTATAAAAAAGAGAGATAATATTATTATACCTTTTAAGATCTTAAATAAGATTAAAACCTTTAGAAGCCTTGTTTATTATAAGAATAAGGACCTTAAAGATAAGCTTAAAGCTAAAGCTTTAAAGGGAGTTATTATAGGCTATTATAAAAATACTTATAAAGTCTAGGATTATTTTAAGAGAAAATTAATAGTCTTTAAAGATATTACTATACTAGCAAATAGGTTTATTAATAACCCTTTTAGTTCTATTAAAGACTTTAATTTTAATACATTTCTAAAGAATAAAGAAAAGCTAGAAGCTTATAGCTATATAGAGGAAAGTCCTTAAAAAGAAATTACTAAAGAAATTCCCCCGACCTCTATAAAGAAAGGTTCTCTAAATTAAAATAGAAATCCTAGCCTTACTAGTCGTATAATAGTGGAAATACTTAAGAAGCTTAATAGGTCTTATACTAACTATATAGATTACCTTAATATATGTTTGCTTTTAAATAGCGAATATCAAGAGTCTATTTTAGCTATATTAAAACTAATTAAGGATTGAGGTTTAGAAACTACTTAAAAACAGGCAATAAATAGTCCTAATTTAGCTAGCTAGAAAAACGCAATGCTAAAGGAAATAGACTAACTAATAAAATAAATTACTTAGGAATTCGCCTATCTCCTTAGCGATAAGAAGGCTTTAAGTAGCCGTTAAGTTTATACTATTAAAAAAAATAGTTAAAATCAAATTATTAAGTATGAAGCCCGTTTCGTTATTTAAGGATTTAAGTAGATATACGGCTTAGCTTACTTAAAGACCTTCTTAACTACGGCTAGACTTAAATCTACTAAAATCCTTCTTATTTTAATAGTTTTTAATAATTATTAAGCTATATAAATAGATATTTAAAATGCCTTTGTTTATACGAATATAGATTGAAAAGTCTATATGAATCTTCTTATAGGCTACGAATAATATGCTTTAAAAGACTATTATTTTAAGAATAGATCTTATTATAAAGGAAAAGGGATAAATCTATTAAAATTTATAGACTTATATAATAAAGGTTTAATAAAGGCAAAGCTAGAGAAAGCATTATATAGTCTTAAATAAACCTTAAAGCTTTAGTATACTTATTTAAAAGATATACTAAATATACTCGGATTTTTCCCCCTTATATTAAAAGAGGGAGTATTTATTAATAAACGCTATAAAATTACTTTAGCAATCTACGTAAATAACTTTCTTATAATAAGGCCCTGAAAAACGTTAATAAAAGAAAGACTTTTTTAAAAATAAGCTAAATACCTAGATTTTATTATACTAAGAGATATAAAAGACTTCTAAGGTCTAAATATATAAATTAATTAAGATAGAAAAGAGCTCTATATATCCTAAGAAAATTATACCTTTAATAAAATAAAGGGGTTTAATAAAGAAGCTATAGGAACTTCGAATACGCTTGCTATAATAGAATTTAAGCTAGTAAAAGCTAAGAAATTACCCTTAAAAGAGGTAATATTATAATTTAAAAAGGAAATAGGATCCTTATTATTTTTAACCTTATTTATAAGGCCGGATATCCTTTATTAAGTTATATTATTTACGGGATTTGCTGCTAGGTTAGACAATACGTATATAAAGGCTTTAAATACGATTTAGAAATATTTAAAAAAATACCCTAGTATTAAAATTAAATATATAGATAATATCTATTTAGACTTTTTATATATAAAATGTTTTACTAATACTAGTTAGGCCTTAGATTTAATAGACGCCTGCTTGATCTTAAGGTACTATTTTTATATATATAATAACGTTATAAGTTAGGCTTATTCTAAGCAAAAATTAGTTACTCTCTTTATATATAAAGCAGAATATATAGGCCTTAAGGAGGCTATAAAAGAAGCTATTTATTTAAACAGTCTCTTTACTGCAATTACTAAAGATTTATCTATAAAAATCTTTAATAGTATTCCCCTTATTTTAATAAATAATACTGCTGCTATTAAGTTAGTAAAAAATCCTAAACTCTATAAGCGTACTAAATATATACGTGCTGCATATAACTATACGAGAATAGATATAAGAAATAAAGAAATTAAGGTCTTCTATATTAAATCAAAAGATAATATAGCTAATATCTTTACTAAGAAAATAAGTCTTACTTTAATTAATAAGTTTAAGACCGGATTATCCTTAGTATAAGAAGTCTTATAGATAAAAGAAGTTAGTAAAGTTATTTCTTTTTGCTTTTTATGCCTTTCCTCTTACTAAGTCTTTCCCTTTAAAAAAAAGGTTTCTTAAATACAATTAAAAATAACTAGGTTTTTAAATTATTTATAATTTTTCTTAAAGACTAAGTTTGCTTACTAAGTATCTTTAAATAATAGAACTATTTTCTCTTTTTCTAAGGTTTTTTCTATTTAGTATAAAGCTTAAAATGTTTTTTCTTAAAAAGAAAGGTTTTTTATATATTTTAAGTATAAAAGAGGTTTTCCTATATACTTAAAGAACTTTACCTTATATATATACTACCTTAATAAGTTAATTAAGTGTATATAAATCTACTTTTTTAGGGAGGCTATAAGAAAGTGATTTCTACTACTTTAATAAATTAGCTATTTAATCCTTACTTAATTTACTAAGTATTAAGGGGTGTATAAATTATAAAAACCCCGTATTAAATAGCCTAGCTTAAGCTCGTTCTTTTTCACGTCCTTCTATTCTTATATAACGTTTATAGCGTTATATATAGGACTAAGAAAGTTAAGGTAGCTAGATAAAACAAGGATCTACTTAAACCTATACTAACTTTAACTAACTTTAAACACGAATTGCTATATAAGGAAAGGATATATAGCTACGGGGCAAAATGCTTTAAAATTAAAATTCCTCGGGCTTTAAGACTGCTTAAAAGCATGGCCGGATATATTACTCCGTTTCTTTATATTTATCTATAAAAGGCGAATCTCCCGCTACTAAATAACTAAAGATTTTATAAGCACTTACGCACTTCATTCTTTATTAATCAATTCTAGCTAAATCCTGCCTTATATAAATTTGACTTTTTTATTACGTGCTATTATATAATCTCCTTATTTTATTATAATCTTTGCTTTAACATTTTCTTTATAACTATAATATTTATAGCTATATAAAGGTTTAGTAAGCGCTTTATAAAAGGCTCTTAAAATAGCTACTAATCCTAGACTAGTTCTAAGTATATATTTTTATAGATTTTTTAATAGACATTCCGCTTATACTAAAAGGGAATTACTATATATTAGTTATTAAGGACCGCTTTAATAAGGAAGTAGTACTTAAGCTAATACCCTTTATAAAAGCGGAGGTATATATAAAACGCTTTTTTTAGTACTAAGTGTAGATATATAGCTAGCCTACTTTAATTATTAATAATAAAAGCTTAAACTAAATAAAAAGCTTTTAGTAATATTTTTATAAGCTACTTTAAGTTACTTAGCTACTTAGCTTTATATATTACTTATAAACTAATAAAGGCCTAAAACGCGTTAATTAAAAAGTATAAGCTTACTTATAAACTATAATAGCTTAGAACTAAGTAACTAAAGACCGCTAGCTTTAAGCTATATAGCTAACTTTAAATAGTAAGCCTTAAGCGTTTATTAGTATAACCCTTTTTTTATATAATATAGCTTTAAACCTCTTTTCTTAATACCTTAAGTAGTAAATATAGCGTTAAAATAGCACTTAACTGCCTTACTAAAAGCTTAAGCTACTCGCTTTATTTAACAACTTTAAAAGACTATTAACTACTACTAATTAATAATAGCGGCGGCCGTATAAAATTAAAGGCAGTACTCTAATAAGTTTAAGTCTTTAGTAAAGAGCTTTATATTAAGGGATAAGGTTTAATTAAACTTTAATAACTACTAATCCGGCCGCTTAAAAAACACTAAACTAGCTATATATAAAGTTTATAGTATAAAGAGTTATTAGCTTATAAGCTATAAAGCTTAAAGGGTTACCTTTAAGAATATATAATAAGATTAATTTAAACTTATTATACTAAGTAGCTTAAGACCTTTTACTTAAGTAAGTAATTATAAACCTTTAACCCCTTATAATTTTAGTTAAGGGGGATAAGAAATTTATAATTAAGAAAGTTTAAGTAGCTTATTAAAAAAAGTAAGTAAAAGTAAGTAATAAGAGGTTTTTATTAAGTAATATAACTATTTAAACTTAACTTAAAAGCCTATATAAAAGCTTATAAGTGCTATTGCTTTAAATAAGTTTAAAGTCTTTTATAAGCTAGTAAACGAAAATAATAAGCTTAGTAATTAATAGCTTTCTTTTAAGTAGTAAGAAGGGGTAAGCTAAGCTAATACTTTTATATTACCTTTATAAAATAAAGGAGCTTTTATATAAAAGCTTATAAACGCTACTAAGCTAATATTAAAAGACCCCCTTATTACTATAAAATTAACCTTAGCTTTTTTATTACTTAAAGCGTCTTATAAAGTAAAAAGGGAAAAAGAGTAATATATAAAGCTAACTAGCTTTAGTCATTAAAGCTTATATATTATCTTAATCTTACTTATTATTATTATTACTTTCTTCCTCCTTATTATTATTATTATCCTCCTCCTCCTCCTTCTTAAAGATAGCGGCGGCGGCCTTTAAAGTCTAAAGGCGGCTCTTTAGCTTAAATATCTAAGCGGTAGCGGCGGTAAACGTATTAAAAAGAGCGGCGGCAGTAAGCATAATAAAGCCGGCGGCGGCGCTATTATAAGTAATATAGGCGGCCGGGATAAAAGCGGCGGAAAGAACGGATAAAGGCACCGCTAATAGCGCTATAAAAGCGGTATTTTTTATAGAAATAGTTAGCGCTAGTTATTATAGTAAGTATAGTAAGGAGGAAAAAGGAGGTAGGTAACTTACTTAAGTATATAGCTTATTAGCTTAAACGAGTATAAGTAATAGTAAGCGGCGGCGGCGGCTATTAATTATACTTTAACCGCTTTATTACTAAGATCGGCCTTTTAAGCTAACTTAATAGTAATAAGGATAGCTAAAGCCGCCTTATAAGCGCGGCTAGTATAAGTATAAGTAAAGTAGCTACCGCTAAAGCGACCCGCTTACTTATAGTAAGCGTAGCCGCTTAATAAGTAGCGTATATAGGACTTATTATAAGCGGTACTAAGTAATACTTACCGCTTATATTAAGTTATAAGGTTAGAATTAGGATAGTATACTAAAAAGAACGGACTTATAGCACTTAACTTAATAGTCTTAAAGGTAGTAAGCGGGCTATTAAAAGGCGGGGTTATAAAAGCTAATAATAGTATAGTTACTTATAAAGGTATTATTAAGGTAAGTATAGCTAAAAAGACAGCGGCGATATAAGTAGTAGTAGCAGTATAAGTTCGGGACCTTTAAAGCTTAAAGTTATTAATAAGCTTTAATATAAGCATTAATAATATAAATAATATATTTTTTTATAAATATTAGCTTTAAGGTATTTGTTTTATATATAGGAGAGCGATACTTATAGTATTATTATTACTATTACTATTACTACCGCTAATACTACTACTATTATTATTATTACTATTAATATTATTAGTTTAAAGGGAAAAGGAAGGGAAAGAAAGTTAAAAGCAGAAGGATAAGGTATTTATACTTCATAGCCCTTAACCTAAGGCGCGGAATACCGTAATAGCGGATAAGCCGCTTAATATACTGCTAAGCTATTAAAGGCGGATATAATAGCCGCTTAGTAAGTAAATAGGTCTTTTAATAAGTAGCTAGCTAATTAAGGGTAAGCGGCGGCGGCGGGTAAGGCTATTAAACTTATTATTATACGGCCTTACTTACTATAATATAAGTCCCGCGCTTATAAGGCCGCGGACTAAATAGCCTTTTATAATAGCTAATAGCTTTAAGCTACCTTATATAGTATAATAAGCGGGGGCATTATATTAAAGTCTTTAACTTAAAAGGTTATAAGGACTAAAGCTATAGCTTAAGCCTTATTATATAAAGAAGGCCGGGTCTATATATATAAGCACGGACTTACTATATATAGGCAGGCTCTTTCTAGCTTATTATTATAATACTACGGACAGCACTTATATACTAGCCTTTGCTTACTTTATTATAATAAGTTCTTTAAGCTATTAAGTAAAAAAAAAGGTATTTATTATAATTACGTTTATTTAATTATAATAAAGAAAAGAAGAAATATTTACTTTTATAATACTATAGCTAACTAGTTAGCTATAAGTTAGTTTAAAGTATTTAAAGCTTTTTCACCCCTTTATAAGCTTTATAAATAATAGCTTTATTTTAAAGATTAAAGCTCTTAAACCTTATACTAAAGAATTAGTTAAGCTATAAAAGTTTATTATGTCTCTTAAAGCTTATTTTTAGTTTTATTCTACTATAATAAATTAAAAGGTAGGAAAGGTTATATTTATATTTAGTTGCTTATAAGGCCTAGTTATAAAAAGTCGTCTGAAATATAAGAATTTTAAGATAAAATCTTTTCTAAGAATTTCGATAACTTTAAAAAAGCTTTATAAAAAACGATTAAAATTATAAATAAGCAGTAATTAGTAAAGTATAAATTAAAAAACCTTAAGCAAGTTACGTTTTTATTGGCTTTAATAGCTCGATTTTAATAAATAACTTTTAAGCTAAAATAAGAAGACGATGCCTTAATAGCGACTTTTTATAAAAGTCTTAAAAAAGAAGTTAAGACGAAATTTACCGCTTAAATAAGCTAAATACGCTATTAAACTATATTAGTTTAGCGGTCTAAATAGACGATAAGTAATATAAATACTAATCGTAGAAAAAGCACCGTTTAACTCTTAGCGGGGTTATAAAAAAATAAAGATAAAAAGCAATAGCGCGATTTAAGTAACGCAATAAACCTAATACCTTAAAGGTAAGCCGGCTAAAGCCCGCTAAAAAAGCTATTTAATGCTTTAACTACTAAAACGAAGGCTATATTATAAGAGACGAAATTAAAAAAAGGAATTCCTTTAAAGGTTAAAATATACTTATTTAAGAGAATAATGCCCCCTTAGCTTATAATTAAGGAGCAAATAGGTATAGAAGAGAGCAGGCTTATAGCTACGAGTTAAGGGATTATAAAGATGTAAAGAGTGTGCTAAAAAGTAAAGAAATTAGTAAGATATATATATATAAGGTTAATAATCTATTTAAGGTAAAGGGGGGACTAAGGCCTCCTTATATAGACAATTCCTAAGCTATAAGTAACTTTAGTAATTTAAAAAAGAGCCCTTTATTTAGCGCAGCTATGTATAGTAGGCTAATAGCTATTATTAAGTTAATATTATATTTATAAGCCTAGGGATTAATTCCGTAAGGAATACAAGGTGGCGTAGTAACTTAGCACGGATTATATATATAGTCTCTACACACACCTCTTCTTAATCTGCTTATTTCTTGCTTACATAAGCGTGAAATAATAGAAAAAAATATTTATAGTATGCAGGATTGTATAGCGGATTTTACATAAATTTCAGTGTATTTATATCGTAGCTTATTCATACTATAGTTTGCCTATAAGCTGCGGGAGAGTATACTTTACTCCCGTATAGCCTCCCTTAAAGGGTACTTATAGTATATAGGTGCGCTTTAAACATACTAACTAAAGTAAAGTAAAAAACCTTAAAATAAGGAATAATTCTTTCTTTATAGCTTAAGAAAACCTATTTTTTATAAGAAAAAACTTAAAGCTTTAACTCTTTCCTTAAGGGGAAAACTTATTATTTATTTTAAGTAAAACCTCTTTTTTTTATTATCTAAGGAAAACCTTTATATAGGTGAAAGACCTAAGGTTATATAGAGGAAAGCTAAAGAAAGTAAGAAATAGCTAAAAACCTCTATTATAGGAATTTATATTATAACCTCTTTAATTCTTAGTAAACTTCGGAATTTATCGAATAGTATAAAACCTAATCTCTTAGTAAATATATCTGCTATATTATCTTTAGATTTTATATAATAAACCTCTATCTCCTTTTTTAAATACTATTACGCGTAAAGTTATATACTAAGCCTATATGTTTTCTTAGCATATATAATTTAGGATTCTTTGTTTTTTTAAGGCAGATTAAGTATCTAAAAAAATTATAAGGACTTTATTTTTAGGTATATTTATAAACATTGCTTCTACTATAGTATTAAAATAGCTATATAAATATAAAGCTTCTTTATTAGCCTCCTTAAGGCCTATATATTCGGCCTCGTATATAGAGAGTGCTATAGATTTTTGTTTTTAGCAAGCCTAGCTTATAAGGTTGTTATTTATTAAGAAATAGTATTTAGAGACCAACTTACAGTCTATAGGATCGCTAGCCTAATTAGCATTAGTATAGGCTTTGAAAAATAGCATATTAAATGCTATATTATAGTTATAGTATATGCCTAAGCTAGGATATATATTTAAATATTGCTAGATCGTATCTAGTGCTTTACAATGTAGTATTTCGAGGTTAGAAGCAAATCTAGCACATAATATTACTACGTATAATATATCTAGCCTTAAAACCAATGCTAAAAATAATAGTAAGCCTATTTGCATTTAATATAATAGGATGTCTTCTTTTATAGCTATGTAGTCCTTTGTTTTATTTAATTTAACTCCCTTTATAGCAGGGGTTTTTAAGGTGTTAATATTTTGTTTATTAAATTCCTTAATCCTATTAAGGGTATATTTTTCTTACGATATATATATATATCTTTTTGCTTTGTTTATAGTTTTAGTAACTCTTAAGAAGTCTTTTACTTCGCCTAAAGATTAAATCTTTAAGACCTTGCATATTTTATTAATTATATAAGTTATAGAATCCTTTATAGGCCTAGAGAACAGAAGATCGTCTACGTAAACTATTATAGCTATATATAGCTTATTGTTTATAAATACCCCTTTGTCTATAGGTAGGTAGGAAAATCTTTGCTTGCTTAGGACCTTAGATAATAAGTTATACTAAAGCATCAGACTTTATTTAAGACCGTATAAAGCTTTCTTAAATTTTACAACTAGCTTTTTATTTTTATTATACTGCTTATTATTTTTATACTTAGGGTCTTTATTTATAATATAGTCTTTATAACTCTATAGTATATTTATATATGTTTCTATATCTATATCTATATATATAAATACATTTTTTATATCGTATTATAGTATTTGCGAATTATTAGTTATAGCTAGCATTAATATCATTTTAGTAGACTCGGGTCTAGCGGTTATAAAGAAGGTTTCAATATAGTCTAAGCCGTATATTTGCTTATAGCCTTATAATATAAAGCGAGTTTTATACTTAGTTATATTATTTTTATTATCCTTCTTTATTCTATAGACTTATCGGCCTCCTAAAGCCTCCTTATTTCTAAGAAGCTCTTATATTTCTTAAGTATCTAGACTTATAAGTTCGTTTAGTTTAGTTAGTATAGCCTTATCCTAGTCTTTTGCTTACAGACTATTTATAGCCTGCTTAAAAGTAGTAGGTTTTATATAATCTTTATTTCCTTTTATAATAAAAAGGATATGTTCTATATTATTATTATTAATTATAACATTATATAAAGGGTATTCTATAAAATCTTTATAGTATTTAGTAGGCTTCTTAGGTATTTCTACTTAAATCTTTTAATCCTTTTACTAAGTATCGCTAGTATTGTTATCGCTAGTATTATTATCTATAGTATTATTATCTATATTATAAATATCTTTCGTATTTATATTATTATTACTTATATTTATATTGCTAGTATTTGTATTATTAGTATTATTAGTATTAGTGTTATTATTATTATTATTACTAGTACTATTATTTCTAGTATTATCGTTATTTAGCAGCTTAGTTAAAGAGGGCATGTTATTAAAATTAGTATATTCCTCTTTATTTAAGAAGTTATTCTTTAGTATAGTTATATCTTTAGAAAGTATTACTTTTCGTTTAGAAAAGTTATATATTTTATAAGCGGTATCTCTATAGCTTATAATTACCCCTTTATAAGCTCTAGGCTTTAGTTTATTATTAGGAGTTTTATTCTTATAAAATATAGTGCTTTTAAATACCTTTATTTTATCTTAGTCTTTTAAACTTAAAGCTATACTATTCTTCTTTTCTATAAGGGATATAAAACCTATAGCAGAGTGCGGGGACCTATTATATATATATATAGCTGCTAAAACAGCCTCACCCTATAAGTATTTTAGTAGGTTTAAGGTAAAAAGCATAGCCCGGACTTTATTAAGTATAGTTCTATTTATCCTTTCTATTTTCCCGTTAAAATAAGGGGTATATACAGGATATATATTATATACAAGGCCGTCTTTTAGGAAGTATGGTTTTATATTATATATAAATTCTCTTGTATTATTAAAGAAAACCTCTTTTATAGTAGTCGCATTTATATTATTTTCTAATTCCTATTTATATTCTAAGAATTTCAGCAGACATTCTGCCTTACCCTTTATAAGGTAGTCTTAGATATCTAGTTGCAGCATCTAAAAAGAATATAAAGTATGTGTATTTATTATAAGTAGGGGTTTTTATATAGCCTTAAATACTAGTATATATTTTATCTAAAAAGAGATATTTCCTTCTTAAAGAAGTCTTTTTCTTTTTATCTATTTGTTTAGCTTTTATATAAGCTTCGCATTGCTTTATCTTTATTATATTAGCTTTCTTTATATTTATATTAAAATACCTTTTTTCTAAGTATCTATATAGTAATTTATAATTTATATATCCTAAGCTTTTATGCTAAAGAAGTATATATATAGTCTTCTTTTTATCTATAGACTTTTTATCTTTATTTATAAAAGTATTGTCTATAGGTTTATTATCTATAGGTGTATTGTTTATAGATGTTATATTGTTTATAGATTTATTGTCTATAGGTGTATTGTTTATAGATATTATATTGTTTATAGATATATTATCTATAGGTATATTGTTTATAGATATATTGTCTATAGGTATATTGTTAATAGAGCTTTTTATATTTTATATTCTATTATTAATTTAAAAGCGAGTCTTTATAACTATAAGGATATAATAAAGGCCGTTATTAACAAAGCCTTATATAAGTATATTTGCCTCTTTATTTAAGAGAGTGATATTATCTTTACTTATTAAAGCAAAGGTATAAGAAAGAGATAATTGGCTTATTATATTAACACTAATTTAAGGTATATAAAGGCAGTTCTTTAATATATAGCGTCTATTACTACTAGAAAACTTATAATATAAATTTCCTACGTCTTTAACTATAATAAAAGACGCGTTTCCCTAGGTAATAGTTATATATATATTTTTATAAGAAGAGAGGAGTGATTTATTATATACTATATGCCTAAAAGCCTTTATATTAGAGATAAAGTTATATATATTCCCTTTTTTTGTTTTTATAACATTTTTATCTACCTTAGAAATAACCTAAGAAATAGCGGAAAGAAAAGGCTTTAAAGGTCTTATAATATTTCTTATATTAGCTTTCTTTTTCTCTTTTAAAGAGGTATATAAAAAAGGTGTATATAAAAGGGGTATAGTAGATATAAAGGGGATAGAGGGTATAGAGGGTATAGAGGGCATAGAGGGTATAGAGGGTATAAAGGGTATAGAGGGTATAAAGGGTATAGAGGGTATAGAGGGTATAGAGGGTATAATAGGTATAGAGGGTATAAGGGGTTAAAGAGGAGGGTTATTTACTTAAGCTAAGGAGTTAGAAATATAAAGTATTTCTTTAAAGAGAGAGGACTCTTTAGAGGAGGAAACCCGTTGCTTTTTTCGGCCTTTAACTACTGATTTTCTAGTAACTAAAACTCTCTCTTAAGAAGACTCTCTTAAGGAGGGTATAGGCGTAAAACGCTTATTATTTCTATTTAAATAGTCCTAAGAAGGTCTAATTAAAAGGGGCCTTTTATAAAAAGAGGAGGAAGAAGAAGCTTTAAGTTTAAAACCTACTGCCTTTACCTTATCTTTATTTTCCTCGAGCTAAAAACAGTCTTTTATAGCATAGCCCTTTTTCTTATAATTCTTATAAAAGGTGGGGTTTTTACTATATAAAAAGAATAGCTAATTAGAAAAAGGACCTTTTAAAGCTTTAGTCCTTTAAAACCTATCGATTAAAGAGGAAGAAAGTAATTCTAAAGTATAGGCTTAAGCGTTATCTTAAAAAGCTTAAGAAATATTAGTTATAAAGCTAAAATAGGAGCTATTTAAGCATTCTAAAATCTAAGTAATAGTTACTACCTCGGGGATTTTAATTTCTCGTGTATTTAGCTTATTAAAAAGCTCTTTTATCTTATTAAGATATACCTTAATTAAAGTAAAGATTTCGAGGGTAATATTAAATAGTTCCTTTATAAGAAGAAAGTTCGAGGTAAAATTTACTAGATTA
Organism: Ophiocordyceps robertsii; assembly: GCA_027405785.1. Taxonomy (NCBI): domain Eukaryota; kingdom Fungi; phylum Ascomycota; class Sordariomycetes; order Hypocreales; family Ophiocordycipitaceae; genus Ophiocordyceps; species Ophiocordyceps robertsii. The sequence goes on along the minus strand of JAPEBW010000414.1, from coordinate 26,903 downwards.
TAAAGGGTTTTAAAAGCTTCTTAGGCTAACTTTATAGTCGTATAGTGTTTTATCTAAGAAAGAGGACTATCCTTAACTATAAGACGTATAAAGGCAAGGATTTCCGCGGATTTAGCATATAGATCTTAAGAGACGGCTCCGGCGGCTTTCTCCTAGATAAAAACGGATTCTATTCGAAGTAACTAATAAGGATAATTCGAAGAACCTTTTAGCTTGCTAAAGAGGTAATCGGTCTTAGTAGCTATCTTTTTTTTAGACTTTTTCGAGAGGTATTTTAGTATAAAGGTTAATTAGAAAAAGGGGAAGAAGGAAATATTAATCGAAAGGATATTAGTAAAAGAATATAATAAAAAAGGTCTAAAAATATAAGGAGAACTGTGTTTAAAGGTGCGTTTCTTATTATAGAGGGAAAGATTTTTATTAGGTTTTTTATATTTAGTATAGTCTTAAAAATGCGGTTATAAAGACATAAGGTATAGGAAGGAGGAGGAGAGGGGGAAAACCAAGGAACCGAGTCCGATAAGATATCGGGGGAATTCCTAAGAAAATACGCTTAGTAAGCGTAACTACGTAGAAGGTAGGAAAGAGTTTTGCTAGAATTTTCCGATTACGTAATAGTCGGAAAAACGTTAGTAGGGGTTAGGGGTAAGTCCGGCTTAAAGAAAAGCCGGGCTTATAACTAATTAAGGAGCAAATAGGTAGAGAAGAGAGTAGGCTTGTAGCTATAAGTAAGGAGATTATAGAAATATAAAGAGTATGCAAAAAGGTAAAAAAATTAGTAAGATATGTATATATAAGGTTAATAATCTATTTAAGGTAAAGGGGGGACTAAGGCCTCCTTATATAGATAATTCCTAAACTATAAGAAACTTAAGTGATTTAGAAAAGAGCCCCCTATTTAGCGTAGTTATGCATAGTAGGCTAATAGCTCTTATTAAGTTAACATAATATTTATAAGCCTAGGGATTAATTCCGTAAGGAATACGAGGTAGCGTAGCGACTTAGCACGGATTATGCATATAGTCTCCACATATACCTCTTCCTAATCTGCTTATATCTTGCTTATATATACGTGAAATAATATGAGAAAGTATATATTGTATGCAGGATCATATAGCGAATTTAATGTATATTTCAACGTATTTACGTTATGTTATTTATGCTGTAATTGGCCTATAGGCTGCGGGAGAGTATACTTTACTCCCTTATACTTATAATCCGCGATATACTTTACTATTACTTTTTACTAAGAATGTTAAAATTAATATAAAGCTTTTTATACTAACCTTTAGTCTGTTTAAGACTAGTTTACTTATAAAAGGTTTTTAAAAAGATAAACTTAAGATAAAGATAAAGATAAAAGCTAAAGGTTTAAACGATTAGTAAAGAAATACTTTTAAAGGTAAAGATAATTATAAGCACGGAACCTTCTTATAAACTATTAATAAAGACAACGAAAACACTTTTCTTTTTATACGAATATTACGCTTTAAAATAAAAAAGATAATAGCAGCTATAATTTAAAGGACTTTAAATAAAATAAAATAAATAAAGATCTTACCTTTATAAAAAAAGATAATAATAAGCCTTATACTCCTTTTATTAAGTATCTTAATACGGTTATTACTATTAAGAATAAGGCTTATAAGTAGCTTTTTAAAAACTAGATACTATAATAATAATTACCTTATATATATATTAAATAAGTAAGGAAGCGGCTAGTTTCTTTAACTAGTAAGACTTATAATAAACCCGCTATAACGGCTAAAAAGCTTATAACCGATATTAAGGTTTTTATAGAAAACCTTAAAAAGGATATCGAAGCTAATAAAGAAGAACTTATATAAGAAAATACTAATAACCGGATTAAAATTAACTAACTTTTACTTTTTAAGCAGTATAATAAAACCACTATTAAAAATTTTTAAGACAGTAGCTTAACTTTAATAAATAAGATTATAAAGCTAAAAGAAGATTATAATACTCTTTTTAATTATATTACTAATTTAATTAAAGATAAAGACGATTTTAAGAAAAAGAATAATAAGCTAGTTAATAAACTAAAAGAAGATATAGAAATCCTTAACTTAGCTATTAAAGATACGTTTAAATGATATAGCGAGTATTTTAAGATAATTTATAACTTACGCAATAAGGTTAATAATTTAAAGATACTATATAAGGCTAAGCAATTTTCGAATAATATACTTCAAAGCTTGCTAAAAGTTTAATAAAAAGAGATTAATAACTAAAAGCGATAAGAGGAAATAGATTATAATAAAGGTATTAATATTATTAATAAAGCAGTTAAGAACTATAAAACTAATAAGGATTTAGTTTTTAAAAATATTAAGTAGCTTAGTTACTTAAATAAACTTAGTCTATAAAAAGTATTAAGATCTACTAAAAAGTCGGTAAATAAAGTAAAAAACTAATAAACTAAAAAGTAATAAGGCTATTCCTTAAGATAAAGATCTTACTTATATTAAATAATAGTTCTTAAAGTATAAAAATAACCTTTTTACTAAATTTAAAAGGTTATCGCTATAACGTATTAGTAAATTACGGTTTAATAGGTTGCTATATTTCTCTTATAATAGTAAATTATTTAAAACTATGTTATAAAAAAAAGATAAGCCTTATATACTTCTTTTAGCAAAAGGATTACCCTTTAAGTATAATAACGGTAAGATTATATATAAGACGAATCCTTTTATATATATTATCTAGATTTCTAAATTGAAAGATTTATTTAACGTCTTAGCTATTAGCTATAATATTATATTAAGACTACCCTTTTTACGGAAATATTATCTTATAACAAATTAAGATAAAGGCCTTTTAAGGTTAAAAGACAATACTTAAAATATCCCTTTTAATAGTTTAATAAAGAACGACCTTAAAACGAAACCCTTAAATAATTTAAATATAGTAATACTTAATATTAACTATATAAGAAATAGTAATAATAATAATAATAAAGCAGCCTATATAGATATAAATATCGTACTAATAAATATCGTAATAAAATATAAGAAGAAGATTAATATAATAAACGATAAAACTATTACGATTAGTACAATATACGTAAGAATAACGCTAAACCTTTGTAAAAATACTAAAAGCCTTTAAGATAATTATAAACCTACTTATAATTTATTAAAAAAAAGATTATTAAATAACTTAAAGGATATTAATTAGTAATACTTTAAGAATAAAGATAAGATTAAGAAATAGAATAAGAGAAAAGAATAAGAGATTTTACATTATAATAACTCGTAGTATTTAAAAGGTACTATTAATTTAAAGCACCTTAAAAAGTAAATATAGTATATAAGATGTTTAAAAGGTACTATTAATTAAAAATACCTTAAGGATTATTAATTATAAATACCTAGGAATATACTAAAAAGATATTTTAATATATTTACGCCGCTACCTAAAGATAAACTACTACTAAGAGGTAGTTAGGATTACGAAATGAAGTTAAAAAAAGGCTTTAAGCTTCGATTTTATAAGATATAGAACTTAAATTAAAAGTATTAAAAGTAATTAAAAGAATATATCGATAAAAACCTACGAAAAAATAATATTAAAGAGTTTAAATTAAAATATAAAGCTTTAATATTATTTACTTTTAAAATAGCAGAGATAAAGAGAAAACTTAGCTTTATATCGATTTTAAAAAGATAAATAATAATATAATAAAAGACCGGACTTTATTACCTCTTATAAGTAAAATAAGAGATAGATTAGCGAATAAGTAGTAGTATATAAAAGTTAACTTTAAATTTACTTATAGCTAAATACGTATTAAAGAAAGAGATAAATTTAAAATAGCCTTTAAAACGCTATACGGATTATACGCATGTTTAGTTATACCTTTAAGATTAACTAATATACTAGTAACCTTATAAAAAAGGATTAATAGTATATTAAATCCCTATTTAAACCGTTTTTATATAGCTTATTTAAATAATATTATTATTTACTTAAATATACTAAAGCAATACTATAAAAAGGTTAATATAGTGCTAAAAGCGTTAAGAAAAGCTAGCTTATATATCTTACTAGAGAAATATAGCTTTTATATATAAGAAGTAGAATTTTTAAGATATATATTTTACTCCTTTTTATAACAAGATAAACCTATAAAAGATTTTTGTAATTAAAAATAAGCTAATTCCTACGAGTTTTAAGGAAATTTAAAGCTTTATAGAATATGTAAATTATTATAAGAAGTTTATATTAGACCCCTTTTAAATAATTATACCGATTTTATTAGTATTAAAAAAAGCTAAAACTGACCTTTTTAAGTAAATCCTAAAAGCAAATAAAGCATTTAAAAAGATTAAAGGATTACTTATTAAAGAACTTATATTAAATACCTATAATATAAAGAAGCCGTTTAAGTTTAAAACGGATAATTTTAACTTTGCATTAAGCTTATAGTTAAGCTAGCGCAATATAAATAATATTTTTAAGCTAATAGCTTTCTATTTTAAGAAGCTAGTAAGTATAAAGATTTATTATTGTATTTAAGATAAAGAATTCTTAGTAATTATACACGCTTTTAAAGAATTTTAATACTATATCTTAAAGAATAAATATAAACTTAAGGTTTATACGGATTTTAAAAATATAGGTTATTTTGCTATAACGTAGTAGTTAAATGCTAGGTTAATAAGATAAGCTAAATTCCTTTTAGAATTTAATTATAAAGTTATTTATAAGAATAGTTCTTAGAATAATCGAGCTAATATAATTATCCGAAAACTAAACCTTTACAATTAAAAAGAGCCTTATAAAGAAACCTTATTACTCTTAAATAATAATAGTAATTTTAAGTTTAAGACGTTATATATACTTTTTAACGTATAAAGAGATTTTACTACTTTAAAATTACTTAAGAATTCTTATAAAAACGTAGATAAGAAAAGATAAAGAAATCTTAAGTAAGAGAGAAAAATAGCGTTTTATATAAATAAGCTATTTCTTACCTTAAAAACTAAGAAACTAGTTATAACAGATTTTTATTTACACCTTTTATATAGATATTAAGGTATTATAAAAACGTATAATAAGATTAAAAACTATTATAATACCTATAACCTTTCTAAGAAACTTAAAGGAGTTATTAAGTTATATAATATATATAATTAAAGTAAGGCTATATAATATAAGCCTTATAGTAACTTAATTCTTTTAAAAGTTCCTTTAAGACTTTAAGACTTTATAGCCTTTAACTTTATTACGAAATTATTAAAGTTTATAGATCTTATAACTAGTATAAAATACGATTTTATCTTAGTTATAATTCATTGTCTTATAAAGTACGGCTATTGTATTTTCACGTATAAAGCTATAAAGGCTAAAAGGTTGTCTTATACTTTTATTAGATATATTATAGCTAATAAAGGACTTCTAAGTTTAATTATTTTAGATAAAGATTAGAAATTCCTTTTAAATTTTAAGTAAGACTTAATATTAGCCTTAAGTATAAAGAATAAATTATTAACTGCTTTTTACTTTATTATAAACGGAACAATAAAACGATTAAATTAAACGCTTTAGTAATACCTTAAATGCTATATAAAATATTATTAAGATAATTAGCTTTTAAAATTGCTTATAGTATTTAAAAATAAGCGACTCTTTTAGCTATAGTAGCCGCTTTAACTTCTTAAGTAAAGTTAATAAGGATTTAGTTATCTTTTATTTCTTAAGTAAGAGTTGTAATTAAGACGTTTTATAGCTTTTATTACGACTAAAAGCTAACTAATATAGTATAGTTATAAGCACTAAATGCTAAAGCGGCTATATAGCGGTTATTAAAGCGGTTAGTAGCGTTATATTAGCTAAGGATCTACTAGTATTTTAAGTAGTAGTATTTTACGTTTTTTCTAACTACTATAACTTTATAAATAAGCTTAGTTTTACTTTTATTGCTACGGGCTAACCTTATAATATAAATAGCTATTAGCTAATAAATAGTAGTAGCTTAGTTATAAGCTTATTAACTAGTTTACTTTATAATCTTATAATAAGCTTTGTTTAAAGCTAAGGAATTAGCTATTTATATTTTCTAACTTATTTATTAAAGTTATTAATCTTAGTTAAGTAGTAAAAGGACTTATATAAAAAACTATTTAGTCGTTAGTATATAATTATAATTAAATATCATTTTACATATAAAGCCGCTTTAGCTTTATACTTAAAGTAAGAAATCTAGCTTTAAAAGTTTATACTATTAAGAATATTATTAACTAAGAAAATCTTATTTTATAAAGCTTAAGCTACTACTTTTATCTATATCTCGAAGCAGGCCTAGTGTTTTTAGTACTAAGCTTAGTAGCTAAAACCTAAGCTATATAATAAAAAATAGTTTATATTAAAAAGATCCTTAAAATACTATTTAATAGCGGTGCTAAATAATAAGCTTAAGACTAAAGTAGCTAATTCGTTTATATAATTTAGCCCGCGTATACTAACTTAGCTAAAGGCGTTTATAAACCTTTTTATACTTTAATATATAATAGTTTTATTAGTCTTTTAAATAGTATTAAATAATATATTAAATATACTTATTAAGTTAACGTAATTAATGTTTTTTATATAAAAATAAAAGGCTATCTTTAAGCTTAATTATTCTTTTTATCTATTTTAATTATCGATTTGTAATAAACTTATATAAAGTTAATTAAGTAGTTAGTTAAAAATATGTTTTATTATAAAAATAAGTATAAGTATAACAAGGGGTATTATACCGGTAACTAGTAGTAATAGTATTATAGCTAAGGCTAAGCTTAGTATACTAATTAAAGTCGCTATATATCTTAATAAGATATCTTTAAGAGGCGTCTTAGCGGCATACTTAGTAATAAGACTTATTTTATACGGCTTTTTATCCGGGTAATACTATAGCTAATTAGCTTAGTTAAATAATATATCTTTAGTTCTTTTTCTTTCCGCAAATTTAAAGTTAAAGACTTTAAGTTAAGTAAGCCTTAGATTTTTTTTCTAACTATTTAGAAATTAAATAATTAGGTTAGTTAAGTATAAGCGCTAAAAGAAGTAGCTATTAAATAAGTATTAAGTATAATAAAAATAAAAGAATTAAATAGCTTAAGCTTCTTTAGTTTAAGCGTTAGCTTCTTCTTAAAGTTTTTAAAGTAATTATTTAGTAACAAACTAATTAACTTTAAGATTTACTTATATACTATTAAAAGCTTTTTTTATAAGATATCTTTAAGTATATAATACTTTATTAGTATTATTTTATGCTTTTTATCTTCTTATAATTATAAAACCTTAATATATAGGAATTAAAAGTAAATAAAAATTAAACAAATTACTCCTATTTATTATATAGTAAACTAGTAGAATTAGTAAACTATAAGTTAGTTTAAAAGAATAAAGATTATATACTAAAATAAGGCCTAAAGAGAAGTAATAAGTAAGACTATTTAACTAAATTTAAGCTAACTACTATTTATAATAAGTAAGCTTTTAGGTAAAGTAAGTTTTACTATTAATTAATAAGTAAATTAATTCCTTCCCTTTTTTCTTTTAAGGGCTTTACTCCTTATTTATACTATAATTCCTATAAGAATTCCCCTTAACTTCTATACGCCTTCTTAGTCCTTTCTTAGTATATTTTAAAGGAGTTATATTAATATATTTATCCGAAATTTCCTCGTATTTACTATATATTTTACTATGACTTAGTACTTCTTTTAGATTGCTAAAGTTATGCTTTTAATAGTATAACGTTTAAAAATATTAAGGCGTAATATAATAAGATTATCCCGTTATTATTAAGGGACTTACTTTATATTTCTTAGTTATATACTAGTAACATTCTTATTATAAGGCGAAGGTTTAAATCATAGCGGGTTCTTTATTTTATTTAGTAATTTCTACCTTTTATATTCTTTAAACTATTAACATTCTTTTTATATACACCGTTTTAGTTTACCTTTTTAAAAAAAGAAAAAAAGGTTAAAATAAAGAATATTATAAGACTTAAAAAGCCTTTTTTTTCGTTTTTTCTTAAAATATTTTTAAGGTAGATACAAACGTTATAAAAAGAAATAGAAAGAATATATATAACTTTATTTTGAATATAAAAGCTTAAAAGTATGTAGTATATAATAAATTACTTCTCTCTTTCTATAAAGATATATATACGATTATTACTTAAGAGCGGCGTCTTAAATTATAGTTAAGAGCGTGGGAAACTTTTTTTTTGAATTTCTTAATTATAATATATGCTATATGCTAAGAATTTGCCTTTATATACCTTAAATTAGTATTAATATAACAAGCCAACTATTTCATAATAACATATTTGCTTTTATTAGTTATAATAATAGAACTATTTTAAATAAAGAAGTAAATATACTAATATATAGCTTTATTAATAATAGCCTTTATAATATTTTTATAGTTATAAAGACTTGCTTTTAAATTACGAATTAGAGATATACTATAAAAAGCTCTAAAATAAATACGTATAGGTAATACCTTTAGAAAGAATATACTTAGAAATAATACCTTTATAGGTAATATAAACAACCTGTCTATAAATAATAAAAATAAAAATAAAAGACTACAGATATACTTCTTTAGCATGAAAAACTAAGACATATAAATTATAAATCTCTATATATATACTTAGAAGAAACGTGTCTTAATATACTTATAAAAAAAGCTAATATAATAAAGATAAAACAATATAAAGTTTATATGAAAGCTAAATAAATATAGAAAAAGAAGAAGACTCCTTTAAAAAAGAGATACTTTTTTTAGATAAAATATATATTAATATTTAGGGTCCTATTAAAACCCCTGCTTATAATAAGTATATATTCTTGATTTTGTTTAAAAATGCTACTACTAGATTTCCAACATCTTATCTTATAAAAAGCAAGGCTAAATATCTACTTAAATTCTTTAAATATAAGTAGGAATTAAAAAACAATATAAATAAAACTACTAAAAAGGAGGTTTTCTTAAAGAATATAAAAGAACTTATATATAATATAAAACTATGTCCCTTAAAGCACGGCCTTATATATAGTGTTAGCCTTATATATACCCCTTATTATTGCAGCAAAATAGAAAGAGTAAATGATACTATACTTAAGAAAGTTCGAGCTATGCTTTTTACTTTAAACCTACTAAAATACTTATAAAGTAAAGCTATTTTAGTAAATCTAAATATTTATTATAGACCCTCCTATTTCTTTATAGGCTTTATATCTCTAATAGAAAAAAAAGATTATATAGCTTTAAGTTTAAAGAACTTAAATAAAATAAAGGTCTTTAAAAGCACTATATTTTATAGGAATGAAACCCCCGTCAATAAATCAGGCTTAAAGACTATAAGAATGGAATAATAAGTTATAAAGATACTGCCTATAACATATGTAATATTTTTCAACAAAAAGTAATAATTTTTAAAGATATAACTATGTGAAAAAATAACTTTTTAAATAAAGAAGAATATACTAATTTTAATAATATGCCTTCTTTAAATAAACTGCTAAATACCTATAATACTAAGAACAATAATACTAGTAATAATACTACTAATAATAATAATACTAGTAATAATAATACTAATAATAATAATACTAGTAATAATAATACAGCAATATTAAGACTAGTAATAATAATACTAGTAATAATACTAGCGATAATAATGCTTCGTAAAAAGATAAACGAATTTAAGTAAAAATACTTAAAAAGCCTAGAAATACTATAAAGATTTTATAAAATACCCTATATATAATATTAGAGGTATTAATAGTAATAATAGTAAATATATCTTTTTTAGTAAAAAAGAAAATAAAGGTCCTATAAAGCTTACTACTTATAAGCAGGCTATAAACAGTCTGTAAGTAAAAGGCTACGTTAAAGTTATATTAACTAAACTAAACGAACTTATAAGTCTAAATACTAAGGAAAAGTAAAACCTTCTTAATAAGAAAAAGGCTTTAAGCGGCTAATAGGTCTATAAAAAAATTAAGAATATTAGAAATAATATAACTTAATATAAAGCCCGCTTTATAATATAAGGTTATAAGTAAGTATACGGCTTAGATAATATTAAAATTATGATTATAACAACTAAATCTAAGTCTACTAAACTCTTAATAATGCTAGCTAAAACTAATAATTAGTAAATATTATAATACAATATAAAAGACTTATTGATTTATATAAATATAGATATTAAGATATATATAAAAATACTATAGGCATTAACAATAATACTATAAATAAAGACCTTAAGTATAAAGATTAGCAGTATAATAAAAGTTTAAACCTAATTGCAAAATTAAAGAAAGCTTTATATAGTCTTAAACAAAATGTAATACTTTAGTATAATTTATTATTTAAGGTCTTAAGCGAGTAAGAATTTTCTTACCGACTTATAAACAAAGGAGCATTTGTAAATAATAAGCTATATATACTTATATTAGTTTATATAAACGATTTTTTATTTTAAAGCTTATATAGGATTTTATAACTTATATAATTAATAAAATAGGTAAGGTCTTAAGGATTTAATCTTTAAGCGAAGTAAAGGACTTATTATAAATAGCTATAACTATATAAAAAGTAAAGAAAGATATATATATATCTTAAGTAAGATTTTTCTTTTATAAGATAAATTATTTAATAAATAAAATATTAAAACCTTTTAAACCCTTACTATAAAAAGGTTAAATTAAATAAAAAAAAAGACTATAAAGCTATAAAAAACACTTTGTATTATATAAAAGATAAATAAGCTTGTTATTGTTTTTAGTACTATTTTTAAGGCCTAATATATTATACGTAGCAGTATTATATACTAAATTTGCTTTTAATATAAAGATTCCGTATTTTAAAGCACGAAATAGGATCTCGAAATACTATAATAAATGTCCTAGCCTAGGTATATATCATAACTTTAATATAGCATTTAATATACCATTTTTCAAAGCTTATACTAGTACTAATTAAGCTAGCGACCTTATAAACTATAGGTTAATATCTAATTATAATTTCTTTATAAAAACTAACCTTATAAGCTAGACTTACTAAACATAGAAACTTATAGTACTTTTTATATATAAAGCGGAATATATAGGCTTTTAAAACGCTAATAAAAAAGTCTTATATTTATATAGCAATTTTAATATAATTATAAAAAGAATATTTATAAATATACTTATAAATAAGGTTTTGATAATATTTACAGATAATTATTCTGCTTTAAAAATAGTAAGGAATCCTAAATTATAAAAGCTAAGAAAATATATAAGATTAGTATATAATTTTATATATAATAGTATAAAAAAGAAAATAGACGTTTATTATAAAAACTCTAAAGATAATATAGTATAAATATTTACTAAAGACCTTAGCTTTATACTATTCAATAGATTTCGAGATTTACTAAGAAACAAAAATGTTAAAACATAAATTCTTATAATAAAGATTTTAAGCTATTTTTTACTTTTTAACTTTTCTTTATATAACTTTAAGGTTTTTTTCTTATATAAAGGTTTTTCTTACATAATAGATTAATAAGAGGTTTTACTTATATATAAGTTTTTCTCTTTAAGAAAAATTAAGCTTTAGGTTTTTCCTTATAAAAAAAGGTTTCTTAAGCTATAAAAAAAGAATTTTTCTTTATTTTAAGGTTTTTACTTTACTTTTAATAGTAGAATTTAAGCGTGATTTTATACTAGAAGTACCCTTTAAAAAAGGTTATAAGAATGTAAAATATACTCTTTTATAGCTTATAAGCTTAGTATAGTATATATAGTATAAAATATAAATATAATAAAATATATATTAAATTCGCTATATAATAATATAAATTTTCTTCATTTTTCTGTCTTATATAACGTATATATAAGCTCAATATAAGTAAAGAAGGAAAAGGTGTATATAAAAACTTAAAGTAGGATTTTTAGGACTTATACTAAGTTACTACGCTACTTAATATTTCTTGCGGAATTAATCTTTAAGCTTACTTAAATAATATAAGCTTATATTAAGCCGTAGGTTTATTATACGAGGTTACGCTCAATAAAAAACTTTTTTCATAATTACAAAGGTTATTTATAGCCTAAGAAATATTTATAACAAGAGGCCTTAATGCCTTTTTTACTTTAATTAAATTATTAACCTTGAAATATAAATATATACTAGCTATCTCTTTACTTTTTTATATACTTTGTATAATTTTATAATTGTTTTACTTATAGCTACCCGTTTACTTTATACTATGCTTATTTTACTTTTTTAAATAAATCTATAAGTCTTTTTTTTAATATTTTAAAGTCTATTTTAACTGTTTTAACTAATGTATTTAACAGCTTAGTTCTATATATAACATAACTTTAAGTCAAGACGTATTTAATATAATCTTTATAAGAAACTTTAGGTTCTTTAAGTAATGCTTTTAGCTACGCCTTTTTTAAAGCTATACTATATATAAGTAAAAGGTTAGATATATAAGTAGCTATTTTTATATATTAAAGCTAAAAAGGTTTTATAGCTTTATCTTAATTATATTAATTTAGCGAATATTATAAGTATATAGTAGGCTTTTTTTACTTAACCGTTTTACTAAGAAATATAAAACGCGCTATAATATAATATAAAGTAGTTCTTTTTAAACTAAGCTTTTATCCTTTTAATATAAAATTCTATTATGTTATTAAAAGCTAGTACTTAAATTAAAGCGCTTATAGCGCTATTTTTAACTTCTGACTTTTAAGCTTTTAATATAGTAAAAGCTTAATCTTATATAAGCGAAAATAATACTTAGTAAAATTTAATAAAGATATCGATATTATAAAAGTCGTAGATAATTTCTTTATAGCTTATAAGCTTATATTTTAAGAAAATTTAATATATAAACGCAAAAAACATTTAAGCTTTTATACTTAAGTTATAGCTAATTATTATACCTGCTTTATATAAGTAGTATACTTTATAATAAAAGCTTTAAGCTTTTCTTTTTATTAATCTTAATACCGGCTTTATTATATACTTTAAAAACGAATTTAAAGCCTATATAGCTAAGGCGGCAATATATCGTACTCTAGTTTAAATATTGTTAAAAATATAGTAAAGGTATAAAGCTAAGGGTTATTTATATACGTTTAAGTTTTATTTCTAGAATTCATATAATATATCTTTTAAGTAATACTAAAAACCTAAGTCTTTAAAAGTATATAAAATAGCTATTCTTTAATACTATTAAGTTTAATATCTTTCGCTTTTAAGTAATAGTTATTAATAAAGTTAGCCGGTAATATTAACATATAATATAAAATATCTAACCGTCGAACTATATAAAAACATTGCGCGCTAGCTATTATATAATAGGATAATTAACGTATATAGCGGATTTACATCTTAATAAGCTCCTTATCTCTATATACCTAGTATAAAAGATATAATAGCAAAAATCCCGCGTATATACTGCGGTAAAAAAACTTATGCCTCCGTTAAAAATCAAACAAGGTGCTATGCGGAAGCCGGGCTTATAACTATAAAATATCTTACTATCTAACTATATAGAAACATTGCGTGCTAATTATTATATAGTAGGATAATTAACTTATATAGCGGATTTACACTTTAATAATAATTAATATTTAATAGCTTAAATATAACGCTATAAATAAGAATTTTAACTATATTTATAGCTTTTACTTATAACAAGCTACTATTTAAAGATACTATAAAAAAGGTTTATAGCATTAATATTAATAACTTATTTTAAGTCGTTAAAATAGTAAGTAATTTATTTAAAGTTTATAATAGCTTTACTTTAAATAAGTTTATATTTCTTTATAACTACGCTGCTTAAAGGGTAGCTATTAAATTTACTACTAGCTATAATAATTGCTATATTGCTTACTTTATTACCCGCTTTTTAACGGCTTAAAACGTTTTTAAATCTTAAGAACTTTATTAAGGTACTTAGTTTAATAGTTTAGCTCTTTATATACAATCTTTCTAAGTTTAATATAGTAGCCATACTTTATAATAATATCCTTCTTAAAGGTATTAATTGTTTTACTAGTTTACTTAAGCTAATATTCTTATTAAAGTTAGAACTTCTTTTAAAGCTCTTAATACTACTTTTACTATTATTATTAAGGTCCTTATTTTTACTAAAGGCGGTATTAGTTAAAGCCTTTAACGTTTTAGCTTTAGCTACTTTTACAAGCTCTTTATATAGCTTATTCTTAAAGCTATAATTCCTATATTATTAATTATAAGCTTAGTTATTAAACTAGTTAAAGCAATACTTTTAAATACTCTTAAATACTATTATAATAAATAGCTGCTTTAGTAAGTTTTTTTAACTATAATAAGCTAGTCTGAGGATTAATCAAGCCTTTTATTAGCTTTTTTATGTAAATAACCCTTTTTTTATTTATATTAATAAATTCTATAAAGGTAAAATAAAACATTACTTTTAAAACCTTTATAAATATAAGAAGATAGTCTTATAATACTATTAATTAAGTAGTAAAGATAGTAAATAGTATAATAAGTTATAATATTACTTAGCTACTTACTTTATTATAAAACTAAAGCTTATAAAAAGGACAGTCTCTTAGCTTTAATCGCGGGGGCCTATTAACTACTTATTAAGTTAAGACTAAAAGCAAGGCTTTTTACTTCGTATATTCCCTATACTTCGTTAACCTATACTATTAGTACTATTCTTATCGTTATCCCCCCTTACTAATAAACGTCTTAAGCTATTAAGTTTAAATTATATTAAATATACTATTTAAAAGGGATTTAGCAATATAAAGTTAAAATTATATTATTAATTAGTATTATTATTTACGCGCGCGCGTAATTAAAATATAATAATATATACGCTTAATAGTCGTATATTATTAAATATAGTATAAAATACGCGGGGTTATATATAAGGTTATAATAACGTTAATTGCCTTAAAGAAACTATAAGTATTACGCCTATATATAAGTAATAATATATTAATTTAAAGTTTATTATACCTATCCCCGCACCTTTTATTTTCCTTTGCTTTTTTCACTTTTTTATAATTAATTTGCTATTAAGGTTTTTATACCTTTTCGCTTATTCTTTAATATATATTTTATACCTTTATATTATCGCTAATATACCTTGCACTCCGAAGCCGCGCTTAATTAATAAGCGCGACGAATCCTTATATTAAATATAGTATTAACTCTTAAGGGGTTTACCCTTAAAGCGTCGTAATCGCGACTAAGGTTCTCCTTAAGTCCTTAACTCTTTTTAGCTTAAAAGGCCGGTATTAGTATTAAAAGAGGTCGGGCTAAGAAGACGCTTAGCTCGCCGCTACCTTATAATAAAAGAGCACCTCTTAAAAAAGTACCTATACTTAACCCTACGCTTATCCTTAAGAATATAGTAATTAATATACTTATTAATAATTAATAGATATAAAGTAAGTCTTTTGCCCTTAGTATTAATAGTGCTAATAATAATACTACTCTCTTAAATAAGTAGTAATAAGACTAATTAAGCCTTAAAATATAAATAATACTTAGCCGCGATACTTTACTTATTATACCTCCTTTAAAGGGAGAGTAGCTTAATATAATAAGTAATAGTAATAGCGATAGCGATAATAATACCTAAATAAATATAAGTAATAGTAAGGCTAATATCCTTATCGTTTTACTAGTAAAATATTTATAGTTTAAGGCTAAATACTACGCTTTACGGCGTAAGGATAGGGGGATAGGACGCGGACTAATTACCGCTAGTCGGGGCTAGTACTACGGACTAATTACCGCTAGTCGGGGCCGGTACTACGGACTAATTACCGCTAGTCGGGCCGGTATAACGGACTAATTACCGCACATAAACGTATATAAGGGTTTAAAAATAGTAAAAAGCTTATCTATTCTTAAAAGCATAGCTAGCTACTTTATACTTAGTTCTTTAAGCTAATTTTAAAGGTCTTTAAATATATTATCTATAGTGCGTAGATAAACTATAAATATCCTTATAAAATCGCTTAATAAACTAAGTATAAGCCTAGTTAGAAATATTATAAACTATAGTTAAGGAAATCCCTTAAATATCCTTAGATATCCCTTAAAAATCGCGGTAAGGTTTATCTTATATCTTTTAAGGTGCTTTTATAGTTAAAAACGGGTCGAACTATAGTTAGGATATCCCGCGGAAATCCTTAGATATCCCTTAAAGATACCGGCGGAATCCGCTTAGTAGTTTTTATAGTATTTTTTATAGTTAAAGATATTATAAACTATAGTTAAACGTTATAAACTATAGTTAAGTAGGCTTTTAACCCTTTTTAATAGTATCTTAAAGACCTTAGCGGGGTTTAACTAGTAATATTCATCGTATCTCCTTAAGCGAGCTTTTATAGTGCGTGCTCCGGGCATTTTTATTACGGGGTTTTATAAGGCTTCCTTAAGAGTAAAGTAAGGAGTCTAAGTATAGCTATTTAAATTCTATAATAACTCCCCCGGGTAAGAAAGAAAAGCCAACGTTCTTATCTATTTAAAGTAAGAATAAAGTAAAGGGGGCACTAAGTAATAGCTTTATAATAACGTCTTTACGCTATATTAATAGTACGCTATCTTTATCCTTTTAATAGTTTTTTCGGCCTATCCGGCTAATAGTAGCTAAGTAGCTTAAGATAGTTAGTAAGCGGCTTAATTATAAATCCTTACTTTATATTTAGTCGTACGTCTTTATCCTTATTAAGGCAATTAGCGCGTTTAGCTAAAACTTATAATAAAGCTTTCTAACTCTCCTTTAAGGCGTATATCTAGGCCCTTATTTAGTAATAAGAAGTCTCTATACTAAGGAATACTTTAATTCCTTAGTAGGATATATTATAAGAAACTAGCTTTATTTAGGCCTTATCTTATATTATTATCTTACTTACCTTTTTTACGCCGTTTTTAATCCTCCGCTAAATTTCCCGTTTTACTTACTAGCTTTATAAGCCGCCTATAAGCGGGATATTATATCCTACTTACTACCGCTTTTATAATTATCCCCCGCCTTTTATCGCTAGGCTTTCCGACTTATTATCCTTTTTATATAGCGCTATTACTTATACCTTTCTGCTAACTAACGCGCGTTTAACTACGAAGAAGGTATTAAGGTAAAGGTAGGCCGTCCCGTTAATATTAATAAGTATAGTTAGTATTAAGGTGTCGAACGTTTATATTCCCGCTTAAAAGCGGGTAATAAGGTCCTTAATAGCCTTAATGCCCGACTCCTTACTCTTAAGGTTTTAAACGTGCTTAATAGTCTAAAAGAACCTCTTAACGGAGGGGGCCTTAAAGGTAAGAATATAAAGCGCGTAGTTAGTATAGCTAATAAAGCGGATATTAAAGCCTAGGAATCTTATTACTTAGGTTAAAGTTAAGTCGTATTTAAACTCTTTATAGGCCTATAAGTAGAACTTAGCGTAGTTTATAGCTAATTAAAAACTCTTAATTATTATAATCTCGTCGCTAGAGTATAGGCCCGCAAAGCTAAGCTTATTAAGGATTATATTAGTTATTATTAGCGGCTCTTATAAGATCGGGCGGCGGAATATATTATAAAGCTAGTTATCGCTATCTTTTTTAGTTAGTAAAGGACGGCGGATAGACTATAATAAGGCGCTTATACGCCTTTATATAGCTAGGCTAAGTATAGCGGCGGGTAGAAAGAGCGTTTACTAAGCGGGACTAAATAGGTCCTTAAGGCTTATAATGGCTATAGGCTAAGAAGGGGATTTTATAGTATAGGCTAAATCGCGTATAAAGTAAGATAAGGTTTTAGCTATAATAGCTTAAGACGCCGCTATAAACCTAGCTATAAACTAGTTAAGCTAGGCCTTAGATATATAGTTAAAGACGGCGCGGACGTTATTTTAATAAGTATTACTATTTATATATATATATCTCTCTATTCGTACACACGCCTTATTTTAAAAATACGTACCCGCGCTAGCCCGCCCCGCTAATTTATACCGCGCCCGCTTAGCACGTACCTATACCTTTTAAATGCCCGCGCTTATATATACAGCCTATATATATATATACGTAGCCTATATACGCAGCCGACATTCTATATATACATATATATATATATATATATATATTAATTAAAGCTATTGCTAGCGTTGTAATAAACCCTCTTCTCTCTCTCCTTAATGCCCTTATGCTATAAGGCGACTTAAATAAAGCCTACGATACCCTTAATATCTACGAAGAACGCGAAGCTATAATTTAGCCCCTACCGCCTTCCTTAAGCTTCGAAACCTACGATATAGCGTATAGCTTTATTTAAGGGTTCCTTCGCGATAACGGTATAGCTATCGTTAAGCGGTTAAGCTTTTATAAGCGAGATATTAACGGGATCTCCTTTATAACCTAAGTTCTCTTTATATACGATCGTGGCTTACGGCGGGCTTCTACTAGCGTAGGGCTATGTAAGCCTTTTACTTAGAAGCTTAACTACCCTTTCCGCTTAATTATAATAGCCTCCTTTAATAAGGAAGCTTAAAAGTAGGATTTTCGAGTTATTAAGGCTTACTATAACTACGGGCCTTCTCTTAATCCCTTAGTATATAAAATTTATCGCTAACAGACTGTTATATAGCAAGAGCTTAAGAAGAACCTCTTTAAATATAAAGCGCTACTAGCGTAAGAGATTTTTACTATCTTATAAGATACTAAGCTTACTATAGCGTTCTTCCGCCTTCGAGATATCTATAACGATCGCTAAAAGCTTCGTTTTAAAGCTCTTAATAGTAAGACGGCTATATAAGCGTTTATCGGGCATCTTTAAGTAGGAAATCTTCTTTATTATATTAAATTCGACCTATACGATAAAAATAAGATTTAAGGCGTGCTTTAGACCTACTTATAGTGCTAAAAGATATAGAAACGCTTCCTTAAGGTTCTAAGCCTCGATAATATATATAAGACTAACCGCTTTAAGCTCTTCCTTTTTTAAGTTACTAAAGTTATTAATTAAAAGTCTTTAGCTAACTTCGCATTTAGCCTTATTAATATAGAGAAAGAAGAGGGATATTAGTAGCTTTATAAGTCCCTTAACGCCCTTTATATATAAGTAAGGGCACTAAAGCCCTCTATAGTTATTATAAATAAGGAAGCCGCCCTTAAAAACGCCTTTCTTTATATTTTCCCTTTTATATAATAATAACTCTATATACATTATATTAATCGCAATATTTAGGCTTAAATCTAGTTACGCTAAAAAGACTTAGTAAATCCTAATAGTCTTAAAAATCCGATTAAAGGAGAAGTCTTTCTTAAGGTCGAAGCTATCCTTACTTATAAGGCTACCGAATAAGGAGCCGCCGCTACCGCCACCGCCGCTACGTTTAGTTTAGATAATAAGGAAGTCGAATTTATCCGCGAGGGAATACTACTAGCTTAAAAGCGCGTTATTTACTTAAAGACGGAAGCGGATTTTTATAAGGCGTAGCAGCAGCTCGATTAGCAATTCGGTTAACAACACTAAGGCTATATCGTAACCTATATCTTAAATAAATATATACCGTAGCAGGAGCAGTAAGCAGGCTGCTTTATTAGCCGCTATCGTAACTTTAGCTAGCGGGTTAATAGCCCGGTTAAGACCGCTTATAAAGACGTAAAGTCTTATTTACTTATAAGCACCTCTCACCTCTTATATCTTTACGATGCCCTCGTTTAAATAATTAAAAATAAAGAGATATCCTATATATAAATAGCTACTTAGCAAGAGATTCGATAAAGGCGGCGGTTCCTTAAGCAGTTATCTTAGCTTAAGGACCTTAACGTAAAGGTTACCTATTAAGCTATTAATCTTCTTACTATATAGTATCGACTTACTATTACCGCAATGCCTTTATTAACTTAAGAGCCCTAGCTACTACGGCCTTATAATAGGCGCTTTATATTGCAGCTTAGCTTACCTTATATATATACGATCTTTTAACGCCTTTAAGCTAGGCTAACGCTCGAAAAGCGTAATATTCTTATATAATAGTAGCTTAAGAAGCTATTAATAAAGACCCCCTCCCTTTTTCTATATATTTTACTACTAATAATAACTCTTAAGACTTAAAGGAGCTATTACTCTAAATCCGCGATCCCGATATTATTATAATTATACGTAGCCGGCCTTATAACACTAAGCTACCTATACTTAACTCCCTTAAACACTAAGACGTATTAATAAGGGCATTATAGCTAGCTACGCTACCGCGAAGGCTACTTAATTTAAGTTAGGCTAGCTTAAGGCGGCTTAATATAAGCGTTTAAAGATACCTCTCTTATAATAAGATCGATAAACTTAGCTATAGCATAAGGTTTCTTATAGCGTTATAAGAGAGATCGTCGGCTTAAGGCAATATAAGGGGAAGGGGATTAAGAGGAGGACGCGGTAAGGGCGGTAAGGGCAGTAAGGGCGCTTATAGCACCGGCGGCGGCGATATACCTTAAGCGGCAATATAGCCTTAGGCGGCGATATAGCCCTAGGCGGCGATATAGCTACATCGCCGCCGCCGGTATAGCGTTAAGGGCGAGAGAGGCACCTATACTTACTTACCGGCGGCGGCGATATAGCAGCATTAAGGGAATTAAGCGGCGTTAAGGGAATTAGGCGGCGTTAAGGGAATTAGGCGGCGGTAAGGTAATTAAGGGCGCGTAGCTATATTACCGCCGCCGGTATAGCGTTAAGGGTATTAAGGGCGCGCCTACGTCTTCGCCCGCGGCACCGGCCCGGATTAATTAACGGGCCGCGCTATGCACGTATCTCGCGAGAGCTTTAAAGATACGTTTTTTAAGCGAATTAAGCTATAGCTAAGAGCGCTGCGTATATAGGCTGCGTTTATAGGCTGCGTGTATAGGCTGCGTGTATAGGCTATATATATATGCGCGGGCATTTAGAAGGTACGGGTACTTACTAAGCGCGGGTACTATAAGTAGGTAAGGCGGGCTAGCATTAAGACGTATCTTAAAAATAGGGCGTATGTATAAATAGAGATATATATATATATATAAATAGTAATACTTATTTTAATTATTTAGCTAAAGCGGGTTTCTACTAGCTATACCGGCTACTATAAATCTTAGGATTATAGCGAGGTTAGCTAACCTAAAAGCGTTAAGTACTAACTAGTTATTCCGCTAATAAAGATTTCCGGCTATACCTTAAAAAATATATAGGCGGCGGGGGCTTTTAAATAGTAAGAGCTAAGTAGGAGGTATAGCTAAGTTACCGCGAAACCGGCCGTTTAAACCACGCTATAATATAAAGCTAGGAGGTAAGTTATCTAAGTTAAGTATTTAAAGAGGGTAGTATAGGCTATCCCTTATAGTGCCGTAGTTTAAGTCGAATTTATAAGCTTAAGCGCGGCTACGGAAGGCGGCGTAGGTTTATATAGAAGCTTAAATCTAAAGATTTTAACTCTCGTTAAGGGACTTAAGGCTATAAAGGATCGCCGCCTCGTTTTTATAAAGCTTAAGCGCTTACTTATATCTTTTATGTTAAAGGTATAAGGGCTTATAAAAAAATAAGCTAAAAAAGTAGTTATAAAATAGCTAATCTTAGCTATAAGAGACGTTAAACGATAAAAAGACTTAAAATAAAAGCATAAAGATTATAGGCTTAAGGTAAAAAAGGTTATACGTATTAAAGTAAGTAAGGTATAGCGGGCTATAGCTAGCAGTAAAGGGAAATATAGTTATAAAAAGAAGAAAGGAAAGGAGAGAAGGTAAGTAGCGGAAAGAATTTAAATAAGTATACTATAAGGTTAAAAGGGCCTTATTACTTAAAGTAAACGGCGGTATATTATTATTAAAATAACTAATTACCTTAAGTATAGTAAGTTATAGTTTCTTATAACTTATAGTAGCCTTTAAGTCTTATGCTTAAGCTTAACCGCTTAATTCTCTTAGTTAAAGAGTTTCGTATTAAGTTATTAAGGCCGCGTATTATACTTTTATTTAAACTACTTAAGTAGCTAACTCCTTTTATACTTTTTCGAAGGCTTTTATAATCTTTAGCGAGAAGACCGCTTTTTCGTTTACTTATAAGTTATAGCTACTTAGCTAGCTTTTTTAAGCTATAAGGAACTCCTTTTTTAGCTTTCCGCCGCCTTTTTTTATTATATAGCTTTATAAGATTCGTTTTACTTCTTACTTATTTAAGTAAGGTATCCCTTTATCTTAAACTAGTCTTAAGTATATAGCTAGCTTATTTACTAAGCGTAGTTATATTACTAAAACGATTAAATCGATATTAAAGGACTTTTTTATATCTAGCTAGTATACGAGCTATCTTACTTTA
Organism: Ophiocordyceps robertsii; assembly: GCA_027405785.1. Classification (NCBI taxonomy): domain Eukaryota; kingdom Fungi; phylum Ascomycota; class Sordariomycetes; order Hypocreales; family Ophiocordycipitaceae; genus Ophiocordyceps; species Ophiocordyceps robertsii. Next base: position 4,525 of record JAPEBW010000414.1, on the reverse strand, counting down.
ATAGTAACCTTAAACGGCCCGGTGCGTCTTTTTTAAAGCTTCGTTAGTTTACCGTCCGCGATATAGTAGCTTTTACTAAGCTAAAGCTAGACTTAATTGCTAGGCTTAAATTTTAGCAGGCGGTATTTCTTATTATATTTATCGTTTATAGCGGCCTAAGTATAAGTAATAGCTAACTTAGCTTCTTTTTATAAGACCTCTTAGTTTTATAAGTATAAGTAGTTATTAAAAAACTAAAAGCTATTCTTTATTTTTATCCTTATAATAAGCTTATTAAAGGCCGCGTAAATTATTAAAAAGAAGGAATTATTAAGGCTAAACTAAAAGGCGATTAGTATATTAGTTTAGTATAAGTCTAGGAAATTAGCGGTAAAGAATCGCAGCGCGATTTTTATAGTTTAGTTTCGCCTTTTTAATAAGCTATTAGTTTAAAGGTATTAAGCGGTAAATATAAAAAGCTTATATTTTAAGGCTTGCTATAAGGTTCGCTAAAATACTAAGGTAAACTTTATATCTTAGTTAGAAATTATCCCCTTCGGAATCCCTTAGTTAGCGCGTAGTAGTTCGGTATATAACGCTTATACTTAATCTTCCGCTATAAACTAATTATTGCTTAAAATAAAGAGATATATTTTTAAGAGTTTATTAGTTATATTTAGTAAGGTATTAAAGAAGTTTCTTATAAGATCTTTTTATAAGAATTATTTAGCTTAAACTATTAAGAGCTTAGTAATAAAGTCTATTGCTATAATATAGTATAAAACCGGCGGGCTTTAAATTAAGATAAGCTATTTTAGCGTCTTACTTTAGTTAGTTTAGTTATAGTAGTAAGTATTATAGCTATCTATAACCTTATTTATATATTTACTAAGCTATAAAATTAAGAAGCTTTTAAATAGATCTTACTATATATAAGTATAGCTAGTATAAAAATATTTAGTATAGGCGTCTTTAACGATCTTCTTAGCGTAGGTCTTAAGGATATATAGTTTTTAGCGTTTATTATTCTTTATAAAGTATAGTAACCCTTACGATTAAAGGAATAGGAGTTTAAGGATACTATCCTTATCGCTAAGCTACGCTATGATTTTTACTTACTATATATCCTCCGTATATCCGTTGATTATTTTTTAGCGGAGCGGTAATTCGATTAATACTTCCGTATAAAGGAATACGCGGTTTATTATCTTATCTTCTTAAATAAATTTTAATTCCCTTTTTTAGTTTAAAGATACTAGCTTATTATCTTAGTGCGGTAAATATAAAAGCGCGTCTAGCACGACGTTTTTAATGCTTAGAATATAGCATACCTTAAGCGGGAATTAGCTTAAGTATTAAGACGTAAGAACTAGCTTATTATTAGATTTTATACTAGTAAAGAATATAGATTTTTAGTATACGATTTTATAGGTGCTTATATAGTTAATAAAGACGACTACTTATAGCGTTCTTACGAATAGTACTATAGTATATAACTTATATACTGCTTATACTAAACCGGCTACTTTAAGTTCTATAAGCTAGTATTAAGCTTCTTTACTTTAAAAGGCGCGGCTTAAGTAAACGATAAGCTAGACCTTAGTTTTAGCTAGTAGCGTCTTTTTATCCTATTTTATACTTTCTTTTAAGTAAAAAGCTATAGCCGCTACTCTATATTCTTAGGATATATCGATCTAGATAAATAATTATTAGGCGGGGTTAAAGTAGTAAATTGTTTAAGGCTTAATAAGTTTTTTAGTTAAAATTGCGAAGGCCTTTTCTTTTTTTAAAGTAGGCTAAAAAGCGGCTTTCGCGGCGTATTAAGCCCGTCCTTAGCCCCTTAAGGGGACTTCTTTTTCCTATCCTACCCGGAGTAGCTCTATCTTTTGTTTTTATAGGACGTTAACTTCCTTAGTAAAATACAGGACTATATAGTATAGCTACTTAGTAAGGCTAATTTATTTCTTAAGTTATTAAAGGTTTTTTAAAAACGCAATATCCTTTAAAGCTCGCACGCGTTTATTTATATTTTTTAAGCCGATAGCGTTTACTTTAAATCTAAGGAGCTATAAAGATAGGTACGCTAAGAAAAACTTTACTCCGGATAAGGTAATATTATAGTTATAAAAGGTGCGGAATATAGCCTTTAAATATTAAAGGTATTCTTTAACTATATTAAAGTAGATAATAATATTATCGATATAGACCGCCGCGTATTTTTAGTCTTTACGGAGGACGTTATCGATAAACCTTTAGACGTATACTAAGCAGTTCTTAAAGCTTATAAGTATTATTAATAATCTTTTTAGCCCGCGATAGCTTATAACTATAAACCTTTTTTAGTAGTTTTAGTAGACTAAAAACTAATAAAAAAACGATTATACGTTTACCGTATTAATAAACTTCTTTCCTTAAAGGCGTTTAATTATATCGCTTTAAAGAGGTATTAAGTAAGCGTTTAAGGTAGTAATAGTATTAATCCCTTATAAGTCTATAACTACTTATCCTTTTTCCTTTTTATTTACCGTTTTCTATATTATAAATACTAGCGCTATAAACGGGGTTAGCCTATAAACTTATTTTAATTAGCTTTATACGGTTAGCTAGCCGAATATCGTATTTACTACCTTCTTATCTTTATCGCTTAATAAGTATAATCTTAATATAACTTATTAGTATTATTATCTTTTTATTAAAAGAATACGTATATATTGAAATTTGTTTATATATATTACTCCTTTATCTCTTTAAAGGCGGGGAAACGATTAAAGGATATCTTAGACTTTTAATACGTATTTTAGGTTTTTAGCGTAGATCTAAACGCTTTTATTAGTAATAAGTTTGGGTAGGTCCTTAGTTCGGCCGATTTTAAGTTTATAGTTTACTATAAGATCCTTTTATAGGAAGTCTTTAATAAGGTCTATTTTATCCGGATTTTCTATAAAGGTTTCTGCTAAGGGAGTAGTAGCGTCGACCTCCTTATATAGCTAAAACTGCTTATTAAGGTCCGTAATTATCCTTACCTTTTAGCCTTAGCGGAGCACTAATAGTTCCTTAAAATAGTTTATTGCTATAAAGCTCTTATAATCTTATATTATTATCTAGGCGAGCTTAAGGTTATTAAGGAAAAATATTATATTATATCTTAATAGCGGCGCCCGAACTTATATAAGTAAGGCGTAGCTAGAACTAGCTAAAATTATTATAGTAACTAAGTAAATTACTTATTTATATATTACTAGTCTTAGCTAAACTATTTTTACTTTAGCTTTAATCCTTTTATAAGCCCCGATTAATAAGACTAATATAAAGTTAATAAGGTCCCCTTAATAAGGATTTGAAAAGTCTTAGCTAAGTAATATATTAGCCGCTAAGCGTTTTACTATTTAAGCGCTAATCCTTACCTTTATAACTATAAGGCTACTATTTAGCCTTTTTAGTATATATATAGTTTCCCCGACTATAGTTTATAGTATTTTTAACCGGGCTTATACTTAGTTTATTAAGCGATTTTATAAGGATATCCACGGTTTATTTATACACTATAAATAGTATAGTTAAAAATCCTTAAAATTAGCTTAAAAAACTAAGTATAAAGTAGCTAGCTATGCTTTTAGAAATAGTTAAGCTTTTTACTATTTTTAAACCCTTATATACGTTTATATATAGTAATTAGTCCGTTATACCGGCTTAACTAGCCGTAATTAGTCTATAGTACCGGCCTTAACTAGTAGTAATTAGTCCGTAGTACTAGCTTTAACTAGCGGTAATTAGTCCGCGCCTTATCCCCTTATCCTTACGCTATAAGGCGTAGCACTTAGCTCCTTAAGGGGACTCCTTTTTCTTATCTTACTTAAAGTAGCTTTATCTTTTATTTTTATAAGACGTTAACTTCTTTAGTAAAATACGGGACCGTATAGCGTAGCTACTTAATAAGGCCGATCTATTTCTTAAGCTATTAAAGGTTCTTTAAAAACGCGATATCCCTTAAGGCTTATATACGTTCGTTTATATTTATTAAGCTAATAGCATCTACCTTAAATCTAAGGAGCTATATAAATAGGTATACTAAGAAGGACTTTAGTCCGGATAAAGTAATATTATAGTCGTAAAAAGTGCGGAATATAGCCTTTAAATATTAAAGGTATTCTTCGGCCGTATTAAAGTAAATAAAAATATCGTCGATATAAGCCGCTATATATTTTTAATATCTATAAAAAATATTATCGATAAACCTTTAAACGTATACTAAGAAGTTTTTAAAGCCTATAAGTATTATTAGTAATCTTTTTAGCCCGCGATAGCTTATAACTATAAACCTTTCTTAGTAGTCTTAATAGATTAAGAACTAATAGAAAAACGATTATGCGTTTACTATATTAATAAACTTCTTTTCTTAAAGGCGTTTAATTATATCGCTTTAAAGAGGCATTAAGTAGGCGTTTAAGGTAATAATAGCGTTAATCCTTTATAAGTCTATAACTACTTATCCTTTTTCCTTTCCGTTTCCTGTCTTTTATACTACGAATACTAGCGCTATAAATAA
>JAPEBW010000413.1:0-55673 GCA_027405785.1 Ophiocordyceps robertsii | reverse complement strand
CAAATGCCGGGAGTTTTTTTCTTTTTCAGCTCTGCATCCTTAGGGGCTGAGGCTTCTTGGGCCGCCCACTCACGCGCCCACCCGAGCCCGTAGCGCGCAAGACGAGCGGCGACGAAACGCCGGTGGGATAACGCCGTGGCCTAGCGCCAAACGGGGTGCGAGATGCGGCCGCATGTGCATGGGAGGAAAGGTGGCCTGGGGAGGCGCGGACAGATGCCGAGGTAGCGACGAGCCACGGAGCCGCCACGGCGCGCGCCGAGGCCGGAGCGCGGAGCAGCGACCGGGTAGGTAGGTAGGTATTTCGTACCAGTGTTGCATTGAGTAGCCTCGAGTAACCCACACAAAAAGGAGACACATGGACGGGCACACGCTTCATGTGGAAATCAGGCAGGCCCCTTCCACCGCCCCTCAGCCATGGCTGCTCTGCATTGACTACCGGGGCATCGAGAGCCGTCCAAAATGTGGCCGTATCCTGCCGCGACGAAGCCGGCCATCTGCCCATCCAACTGCCTCCGCCAAAGGCAAGTCTCCTCTGTACACTGCACAACTCATCTTTCGGCCACGCTCTCTTGCGCTTCGGGGTTCCTTCCAGACGCCGTCAAACTACCTTGGAATCCGGCAACTTGAGCTTCAACCCGGCCATTGCCCCCCCCCACCAAGTCTTCTTCCGCCCACGTCCTTTCCGCTATCCGACTTCACCCCACGTCAGCGCCAACCGTCCTTCAAGACGGGCTGGTCCCCCCTGGCGCTCGCGGAACACCCTGTTTCACCTGCGCATCCCCAGACGCCATCGTCTTCGTCGTCATGCTTCTTCACACCGCGTTCTGGTTACCTGCCGAAAGATGCCACCCTCGCCGTGGCCAACGACAAGACAAGGGCTCCAGAGATGCGAAAGGGACAAGGCCGGATCCGTCTCTCAATTTCCATCCTGCGTTGCGAATCTGGCATGCCAGCAGGCAGCGAGATTCACTCGTGTTCCAGGTGCTCGACAAACAGCAAAACGCTGGGTGCTTTTCAGAGGGACAAAAGAAAGGGGACTGCGAAGACCTCGAGCGACTGCTGCCGAGGACTCGATGCTTTCGACTCCGACAAGAAATGCAACGCCCATCCGCCAGCTCGTCAACCAAATTCGTTATTCATCACGACGCAGTGGACAGACTCATGGATACGCCGCCGCCGATCCGTTCTGCGGCTCCATGAGCGGGACCCACTTGCGCACGAGGGACGCGCCGCCGGGGCTGGAGCATGGCAGCATCTCTTCCTGCCATCCTAGCGAAGTCCATCGGCCGACGTCTTGTGGGTTCGGGCTGCGAAGGGCCGCCCGCACGTCATCCGGGACTGTAACACGTCCATCGGCAACGGCTTCCAAGCTGCGGAGACGTCGTGCCTCGCGCTCCTCGACCGCACGTTTGACCACACGATGGCGGGCCTCTGCGCTAGTCCAGCCGCTGAGGTTTCCGGGCCCTGACATCTCGAGCATCATCTTGAGGTGAGTAAAGGGCAGGTTGAGCAGAACGCGGGAGAGGATCGTGTGAGACACCGGCTGAGCCTGTTGGGTGGCCTTTGGAGTCTCGGATTCAGCCCCGTTCCTGGCCTCAGCGAGGGAGAGATCGCCAAACTGAATGTGGGCAATTTGGTGCGGGCGCCGGCCTTTACCAAGCTGGACCGAGGACCCCCTCGCAATCGTCGGCGAAGTTGCCCTGGAACCGGCCTCTGGAGAGGCTGGAGCCGGCGGAGGACGAACCGGAAGCCGGGCGTAATTCTTGGGCTCTTCGGCCGAGGTGTCGAGGTTGAAGCTCGGTGGAATGTTGTGGACAATGTACGCAGCCACGGCGTGGAGGATGGCTCGCGATCCGTCACCGTACTTGTACGAGTCGTGGGTGCCCTTGTCACAGTGGTTTTCGAGGGCGAATTCGAGCCCCTTTTCCATCGTCTGCCAACCCAGCAACTGCGTCGCCACCTCGCAGCCTCGTCTCGTGACGGGCGGCCAGTCGAGGAGGCGACCGGCGGCGGCGTAAGACAAGGAGTATTCGAATTGCTCCTTGGAAGGTCCGGCCTCCATCACGTCACTCGAGTCCGTCCGGTTGTGCGGCGGGATCTGCAGCAGGGGCAGACCATAAAGACGTTGAACGGCCATATAAAAGGCGTCGGATCGAATCCACGGGCCGTCGCTTCCGACGACTAGAGTCAGGGGGGCTTCGCCGGCAGCCTGTTGCTCAGATGCCTTGTTCTGCAGCTGGATCGCGAGCTCGGGGCTGCGGGAAAAGATGAGGCGGTGGCCGGGGATCCGAACGGGCGGCGCACTGTCCTCGGGGTATCGGAGCTCCAGCATGCAGTCAGCCAACTCTGGAGAGGCAAAATGCTGCTGCAGGAATCCGACAATGCCGTCGCCGTGGTCGCCAGGGGGCATCATGGGAGGAGGGCCAAGGTTTGGTGGCATCCTAAGGTAATCATGGGGGCCAAACATTCGTCGCTGCGGGTTCTGCGGATGAATGTCGTCGCCAGGACCGGCCCCTCCGTTGCGGGGAGCTCCTGGCGGGTAAGGGCCGTACATGGCATTGTCTTCAGGGTGGACAGGCGACTGCGAGTCATGGAAGCTATGGGGAGTCGAGGGTCCATAGTTGGACCCGTAAGGGGGGTAAGAGTCCATTGGCCCGTAAGCCATAGGCGGACGACCATAGCTGTCAAAGTTTGCGAGCTGCATCATGTCGCCGCCGTACGGCATCATCGGGGGGAAGCCGTTTCCATTGTAGCCCATGTATCCCGGGCGGCCATCGGGGCCAGGGATGCCAGGAGGAGGCGCGATGCCCCCGGAGTGTGGCGGCGCGGGAGACGAGCTCTGAGAGTCGTGGAAAGTACCAAAGTGAATGCTTCCATTGCTCAGGTGAGCCTGATGAATGTGGTGGGGTCCGTTCTGCGGGTGAGGTCGCGGGCCGCGCGCCATGTCTCCATTTGCCATGATGCCGAGGGGCCGGCTGGTGGGCTGGAAAGGCGGAGGCACCTGATAGCGTGTTGGGGATACGGCAGGCATTGGATGAGACTCGGGAGCCCTTGCGGAGTAATGCCCACCATCTGTTCTGCGGTCAGCGCCTGGGAATGTCCCGGCAAGTACAAAAACTGACCAGCGTTGAGCTTGGGCTCATGCTCGACGGGGGCCCCGTTGGGCGAGGCGGACGCCTTGAACGAACCGACGGGGCGGGATTGCTGCATCGAGCTCTCGGCCGTCTGCGACTGCGCGTGCGTCTGGGAGCCAGCGTTGTCGACAGCTGCAGCCTGGGCTTGGCCGGGCTCGACTGAGGCCGTGTCAGATTTGTCGGCTACTGGGCACGGCGTGGTCAGTGGGCCATGGACCCCAAGCGCGACGATGGCGTTTGTGGCAGCTCACCAGGTGACGATCCATGTCCGTTGGCATCAAGATGCTCACGATGGAGATCACCGGATCGAGCTGCGTCGTCCCAGTTCATGCCAGAGTCATGCTGCGCGCCCGACATGGGTAAGTGGTGGATGGCCTGTTCCCGTACTGGCTCCGGGGCAGGCTGAGCCAGCGGCGAGCGCGCGGCGGCGGCAGAAGCGGTTGCAGCGGCCGCAGCGGGGGCCGCCTGACGTTTGACGTAGGGCAGCGGCAGCGCAGGCACGACAGGCTTGACAGGGTGCTTGCTGTTGGACGCAGCTCTGCGAGACTTGAGCGACGGGGCCATGGTGCAGGTGGGCGTCGAAGCTGCGCCGGCGCCCGTTGTCGGGAATCGATCGCGTTGTGTCGCTCAAGGACAAAAGGGGTGTGCCCAGGAGACGGGTCGAGGCAGTGGGAGAGGGGGGGAACGGAGTTGGGTTCCCAAAGGCCTGCTCCAGACGTCTCTAGACACGAGACTTGCACAAGCCTCGGCCAAAGCGCATCGGGACCGTCGTGCGGTGAGAGGCTGCACGAGTCGATGCACCTCCCACAGGACGTCGCGTCACCGCGGGCGGAGGAAGCGCGGGGGAGTCGTCGACTGGAGGCCGCGCGGGTTGGCGAGAGAGGCGTGAGGAGGAGGAGGAGGCGGAGGAGGAGGAGGAGAGAAAGAGGGCTGGTGAATTAGCCACGGCGAATTGGTGACCAAAAATCGGGGCCTGCGTCACAATTTTCCCCCCTTCTCCCCGTTTCCGCCCGCACTACCAAGGTAGGTACCTACCTAGGTGAGCAGGTAGCTTCGTACTGGAGAGCTCCCGTCTGTTGTTTTTTTTTTGGTTGGGCGGTGCGCCAGGCCCAGGCTCCATCCCCAAGCCCATGCCCCCCCACTGCTGCACATCAGGGCAGCCACAGTGGATGCCGCCGTGGGGCACAGGCCCGGACAGCTCGCTCTCGCCGCCTTGCCCAATGGCCGGGTGCACTGTGACGTCCCGTCTGCGTCTGCAAAGTCGGGGGGGACTGGGGTGCGTAAGGTAGGTAGGTACTATCTAGGTACCTTCCAGATAGCCCGTCCCGCAAGACTTGCGTGAGGAATACCCCCACGCAACCTCGACCTTGTCCCTCCTCTTTGTACCTACCCCTATCCTCCCCATCAGACTGATTCCAAGTTCCAAGACATTCCTCAGTCATCCGGCACAGACAACGTGGCCCTCGACCACACCGAGCTGACGTGTGGCGCATTAGCACTGCGCGGCGACGGGTAAGCCGTCGATTCGCATCCATACTGCTTGCCCCGGCACGGATAGCATTGATGGAGCGTAGATAATCATCTTGTTCATAACCGCTTAAATACGAATGCGAGTCTGATCTCGTGTTACACTGCTTCCTCCAAAGCCTGCCTCGTCCAGAATGCAAAACGCCAAAAAGTCGAGCAAAAATTCAATCCTGTTCCATCTCTCACGCCAATCCGTCGCCGCGAACAAGACGCGCAACCAGCACGTACAAGAACATCAAGCCGCCGGCCACGAGAAGCTTGTTCCGGTACAGCCAGCCCCGTCCGGCGTCTCGCTGCTGCACCACGGCATCCACCACGGCTTGCGCCTGGTTACTGCTCGTGCCTCCGATGCTGAGCTGCGGCCCGCACGAGGACCCGTTTTCGCCATCCAATCGATTTCCCGTTGCTGCGTCAATCTTGTTCTTCTTCATCCATTCCCAGTTCTCGGCGTCCACATCCGCCCACTCTGTCCGAAACTTGGCACCGCCATCACCTGCCTTGACATTGCCCTTTTGCACTGGGGTCCCCTTGGCGTGCGAGCCGCCGCCGGTTGAGTTCCACCACCGTGATCGCGACGCCAGGTATCTCTTCTCCGCCGCGCTCGTCGAGACCGAGCCCGTCGTCATCTCATCGCTCGTCATGAAGGAGAGGAGGCCGATAAGAATGGTTGAGACCTCCCATGCTGGGTTGAACGACTTCGGATGGAAATCCGAGATGGAAAGGCACAATCGCGTCGACGGCTGAAAGCGTCCCGACGGAGTATGCATACGGATCGCCGGTGGTGCAAAGGGGTAATTTGGGGGAAACATCAGGGTGCCCCAGTACTGGCCGCCGTGGTACGGCGTGTCCTCAGGGCCAGTGATGACGTAGTGCCATCTACGGGTCAAGTTAGCATAGGTCGGATTCTCAGCGATGCCAGGATATGCGCACTCTAGGAGGTTGGACTCGGACGGGTGGGCGACGATGTACGGCGGCGGATTCTCGGAGATGGTCTTGTATTCGCGGGTCAACTGGCATGGCGGTCAGCACATTCACGTCTCGTACTGAACAGCTAGACCATACACGCTTCTGCGCTGCTTTGGTGGCCATGGGCGCAACGCTGGCAGGGCTTGGCGGTCTGTTTCCAAGGTGTTGCTCAAGGGCACCACGGGAAGCCGGTCGCGTGGGGTTCACGCTCCGAGGAGGCTGTCCCAGGACGAGAAGACAGTTGTCTATCGACGGAAACAGAGAGAGCCAGATACTGTCGGAGCACGTCGGGTAGAGGACGGGATGAAGACGGGAGAAACGGTGGCGGAACCGATGGCGGGCGACTGGGCTCGGAGATGAGCGAGGAAGGACGTTGGAGTGGCTTGGCAGATCATCAGCGCCGTCAACCAGATTCCTTGCTTGCTTACCTAAGCGCTGAGTCCTTTGTGGCGGCGGCTTAGCCACTTCTGCATCAGCCACGCGGATCTTGGCGCCACGGCGTCCAGTTGAGGCTGAATCAAGTGCCGAGCAACATCAACGATCCTTGACTCCCGATCAAAGAGCAGAGGCGCGGATCGAAGCTGCAGCATGGCGTCGAGCTCGAGCTCCCCCGGGACCAGGGTGAGTATGAAGCCAATTGACACCATCAATATGATAGCTTTTGCTCACTGACCACGATAGCCTGGAGGCTCGCTCGACAAGCTGCACTCCAACACGCAGGATGTGCTGAGCGCTGCGCGGTCGACGCCCGAGTTCCAGAACATCGAGCACGAGTCTAAAGAGCGCAGAATGGCGCAGATGGTAGGATACATTGACCCGCCCCGGGCAAGGGCTTCGGGTTCCTGACGCAGCTGCAGATGGCCGATCAGATGTCGATGCCCATGACCGTCAACGAAATCTCCGTCACCGGCGCGACCAACATTCGACGCGGATTCCTCGACCCCATTTTCGGTCCGCTGCTTTGTGAAGGCCCTAATGCACCGTCCAGCGTCGGCGAGGTGCTTTCCAAGCTGCAAGCGGCAAGCACAAAGCTCTCTGGCTTGCGTGCGTATCTACCTGGTGAATCTTGAGGGGACTTCCCGCTGACAAGCACAGAGATATTGCGAGAGCCTCCGAGCGTATACCTGTCCCAGTCTAGTCAAGTTGATCCCTCTACGAGCCCGTCCGATGTCAACATTTCCATTGGCCTTCGCGAATTGCCTCGCTTCAAGCTTCAAACCGGGACCGACGTGGGCAACGGTGAGGGCTCAGCATACGGCTCTCTCCTGTGGCGGAATATGTTTGGCGGCGCTGAGATGCTCACTCTCAATGCCAAGGCGGGGACGCGCACGAGATCGGCATACAGTGCCAACCTGAGCGCGCCGGTGCTAAGTGATCCCGGCATGAGGATCTCGCTCGAGGGCATGGCGTCTGCAGCCGAGAAGCCGTGGGCGTCGCATGAGGAAGTGGTCAAAGGCGGCTCTCTTCGCTTCTCGTGGCTCAACAGCCAGAGCGATACGCATGCCGTGGAATATTCAGGATCATGGCGTCAGGTTACGGGACTCTCAGGGGTCGCCAGTCCTACGGTGCGACAAGACGCTGGCAATACGGTCAAGAGCGCCATCAAGCACACGTTTTCCAGAGAAAGACGGGACAACCCACAACTTCCGCAGGCCGGATACATGCTGCGGTCCATGTGGGAGGTGGCAGGGGTCGGCCCCCTGGCAGGCGACATGGCCTTTTCCAAGAGCGAGATGGAGATGAGCGGCGCCATTCCTGTCCCTCTGCCCGGATTTCAGGGTCGGACCGGCATTTCCGTCGGCGCCGGCCTCCGCATGGGGATGCTGTGGCCCCTGCCACTCGGGTACAAGTTCGGTGGCCAGGCGCTCCCGAGCCGTATCAACGACCGCTTCCTGCTCGGGGGCCCAACGGACGTTCGCGGTTTCAAGTTGGGCGGGCTGGGACCTCACGATGGTCAGGACTCTGTGGGTGGAGACGTGTTTGCGGCAGGAAGCGTCAACATGCTGCTTCCGCTGCCATACAAGGGACCAGAGTCCGGGCTACGGTTCCAGCTCTTCGCCAACGGCGGCCGGCTGGTGGCGCTCGAGGACAAGAGCAGGGGGAAGGAGACTGGCTCCCCAGGGTTGAGCGCCAAATCCGTGCGCGACGGCATGCTGCGTGCTGTGGGGGGGCTCTTCAACGGCACTCCCAGCATGGCGGCGGGTGTCGGCCTTGTCTACGCGCATCCCGTGGCAAGGTTCGAGCTGAATTTCAGCTTGCCGCTGGTGCTGAGGAGGGGAGAGATTGCAACGAAAGGGCTGCAGATGGGCGTCGGTATCAACTTTTTGTAACAAAGGAGCAGCAATGGACTAGAGGGGAGCGGGAGTAGAGCTAACGCCCGGGTACACACACTCGCCCGTGTATTCAATCCACAAGCGTGCAACGCATCAAGTGCAAATGTTCTCGGGTCTATCTATTCTTTTCCCAATACAAGGTGGCATGGGCAAGTGTTGGACGCGTCCCATTTCGGACCTCGGCGTTGCGATGATAGTACGGTCTTGTCTTTAAACGTCCGGGAGCCGACCTGTACACGGTTCAGGCGATGGATTGATTGTAGCCGGCGCCATGGCCAGGGTGGGAGCGAACACTAGAGCGGTAAGGCGGGTGAGGACCCAAGAGGCGATGACGGTCTCTCACAGGGCGTCTGGCTCTGGGTCAGGCTGCTCACGAGTGCGACTGCGCCAGGGCAGGCCGTGGGCCTCGAGGCCGGAAGTCTACCAACTCCGGCATTGCTGACGGGAATACATGCCTATACATCAGGGGTAACGAGGGGCCCTTGAGGGCTGCAGACTGCCAATCCAATCAAGCAACTTGAGGCGTAGACCATGGATGCCGGGGTGGCTCCTGACTGATATGCATCCTGTGCGCACATTGGCTGTCCAGCAGTGGAGCTGATTTGGCAAGTCAATGAATGCAGTGGAAAGCGACAGTTGATTGTGTTGAGCATCCCCGGGGTCGGCGCGGACGAGGGCGGGACGGCCCGCCTCGGAAACAAGGGGCACTTGAGGGAGAAACATGCGGCCTCTGCGGCGGACTGAGATGGTGTTACGTAGATTGGTGTCGCAGGCCAGGACACGGATCGCTCAGGGGTGTTGCACTGCGTCCAGATACAGGCAACGTCCAATGACGTATCGTCAAGGTTGGCAACGTCGTACACGATGCCTATCATAACCAAGCGGCGCCGGCGCTTTGCTCGTCGATAGTCAAAGGCAACTAAGATGGGGGGGGTAAGGATGTAACTCGAGGCATGCAAGGCACTTGCAACTTGTTCTCTCCCGCCCGGCCTTGTGGCACGTGGCTCTGATTCAGGTGGCACTGCCAATACATTGCATGTACGGAGTACGTATCCCGGCATCCGCCAAGAGATGGAAAAGGCCTGTGGACATTGGCGTGCTTGCTTCTCGCAGTGGAAGAAGCTCTGCCGGCATGAGGCGGTTCCGACGGAAGGGCGTGCCAGAAATAATCAAGTGACGATGATCAAAAACAGTAACTCGGGTCTGACTTTTACCCCGGGAAGCCGTAACGGGAGCAACGAGGGTCGCGACGCGGGGGGGAGCGGAGGTGCGGAGCGGAGTTGCGGAGCGGAGTTGCGGAGCGGAGTTGCGGAAGTGCGGGTCGGCGAGCTAGGGCCGGAACAAGCAAGGAAGCATCTCTCTCGTCTGGCCCGAGTCGCAAGCGTGGACGAAGAAGCATGGCCCAGGCTGGCCGTCGGAGGAGCCGATGGGATGGTCTTGCATGTCGCATGCATGCGCGACCTTGACCGCATACATATGTGGGCGCGATGACGAGCTCTGCCGCTGCATGTCTAGAAGCGGGCAGATGCGTATTCGTATCGGCCCATGACTCGCCGTTGGAACTTTTCTCGACAATGCTGCATCCGCATCTCAACACAGCCTCTGCACAAGGGCACGGATTTCCTCATGGCCATTACTCCTGCAGCCTCAAAAGAACACCCCCCCCCTTGCGGTACCCTTGCGTTATCCGCCAGGGTCAGGCTAATAAGCTTCGCCAAGGCAACACGGGGCGGCGGGGGCGCGGCCGGCCTGTCGGGTCGGGTCGGGCTGCTCCAAGACCCCGAACCAACGGGCCCAGGTACATACAGAGATGTACAAGTCTGCCCCTGGCGGTTGAGCAATATCCTGAACGATTGAGAGAAAGCAAGGGGTGCGGATGCGCTCGTTTGCCATGGTGTTCTCTGTAGAATCATCATGGCACGCACATGTGTCTTGTCGAGTCACACATCGAACCATGGCGCATCTTGCAGCGGCTGCGGCTTGCAACCGCCGGCAGGTCTCGTCGCAATGAGACATGGCAGCCGAATATGCACCGTCGCTTCTCCTGACGGTGAGGGCGTCGCACAAATCGACACACATTTACTGCCGCCGAGGGAGCAAAAAAATATGGGGGCCGACAGTCGTCCCGGTCACTCACAAGCCAACGAGCAAAGGGAAAGAGAGACGACAAAAGACAACAAACAGGCGGGCAGTATCCGTAAACAAAGCCAGAGATGGGTGCAACACATTCTGAGTCACGGCCAAGAGGCAACGCAAGCAGGAGGGAGAAAGGTGGAGCTTCATCCACGCTCCGCCCTGCACCTGGCAGAGAGGCTCTGTGAGCAAAGACATTGGTGCCCGAGTCGGCCCAGCGTGGGAATGCCCGCCGATCTAGCGCATCCTGGGGAGTCGATGACGAGAAAAAAGGTGGTTGTCGTCAAGTGCCCCGTCCGCTCCCCCTGTCAGCCTCTCGGACTGCTACCCTACGACGGTGGGATGGCTGCCGTTGCTTGGTGGCTTTTTCTCGGCCACGTTGGCTCTTTTCATGGCTGCCGGGAAGCCCGTCTTGCCCAGCTCCAACCAAGGTTGGCCGACCAGCAGGCGAGGGCGAGGGTGGTGGAGTACCTACCTATGATTCCAGCAGTTGTGGAGAGAGGGAGAGAGGGAGAGAGGGAGATGCAGCAATTGTGGAGAGACAGAGAGAGCAAGAGAGAGCAAGAGAGAGAGAGAGAGAGAGAGCCGTCTTTGCTGCCTGCCTACCCTGTCTTTGGCCTTCGTACTCGTACGCAGCATTCGGCCAGCTGCCTACAGAATCTACCTACCTACATAGTAAGTTGTTACCCACCTACCTACTTCCGTAACCACAAGGGTGTTTGTCGCATGCATGCGTGCAGCTCCGGCTGCTGTCCAAGCTTGAGAGATTTTGCCCGCCTCAGCTCAGCAGCCGTCCTGTTCTCGGGCTCCCGGAGACTTGGCCGAGCCGTTGGACCAAGGATCCGTCGTTTTACCCATCTCTCGAGTCCCGTGAACCTTTTTTATTTCCTGCCGGGAGAATATATTCAATTCGTCGTCTGCTCTTCTTCACCCTCTTTCCTCTCGCTTCTTCTCTGTCAATTCCGCTCTAACCCACACCGTCGCCGCCCCCACCCTTCAGTGTTTACACTCGGGCAGCTTCACTCCTGGCCCCCCTCCTGCCGCTTTCGTCCATTGCCTAGATTCGTTGGAATAGATTCTTGGGAAAGAGGGTTTGGGGTCTGGGCCTGACCTTCCTCCGACCCCCCCCCCGACACTCAACAGGTGGGAAGAAAGAGTTTCGACTGCCCTTGGCCATTCATTCAAGACCCTGCCACTGTCTCCCCTCCCCAAGGAAGAGTCGGTCGCCTCGTGTGACCCATTGCTGCCGTCATGGCCGCAATGTACGGCATGAACGCAAACTACGACTCTACAGCCGCGTCGACGGGCATGCCCATCGGCACCCGCTTCCCTTGTCGCGAAGACGACGTCGCCCTCGAGGCCACCGCCTCGTCGTCCCCGTCTGGAATCTTGGCCAAGGACATGATGGAGGACGAGGACACGGAGACGGACAAGGCCGAGATGGAGCGCCGCTCCTCGGCCGTCCAGGCCCTCGCTCGCTCATACTCGCGCACCTCGGCCGCCCCCCACAACCAGAACCCCTTTCTGGCCGGCCCCGACTCGCCTCTCAACCCGAGCTCCTCCCAGTTTAGCGGTCGCGAGTGGGCAAAGGCCGTCGTCGACCTGGTTTCTAATGACGGCTCCACCTTTCGCTCCGCCGGCGTCTGCTTCCAGAATCTCAATGTCCACGGCTTCGGCGAGTCCACCGACTACCAGAAAGACGTCGCAAACGTCTGGTTGTCGGCTGCCGGCTTCGTGCGCCGCCTGATGGGCTCCGGCCGCCAGCGCATCGACATCTTGCGCCAATTCGACGGACTTGTCCGCACTGGCGAGATGCTCGTCGTCCTGGGGCCGCCAGGCTCGGGATGCTCTACCCTTCTCAAGACCATTGCCGGCGAGATGAACGGCCTCTACGTCGACGACGGGTCCTACTTTAATTATCAAGGTGAGTCGGCGCCATGGCCAATGAAAGCACGCACCATCCCCGTGGACCCCGGAAATATGGGGTAGTACAGGAACTCGGGGGGGGGGCTTTTACCGAAGATGGTCTTGGCACCAAATCCGTGCGTGGCTAATTCATCATGGGCCATAGGCATGACGGCCAAGGAGATGCACTCCAGACACCGCGGCGAGGCCATCTACACTGCCGAAGTCGACGTCCACTTCCCCCAACTCTCGGTTGGCGATACCCTCACCTTCGCCGCCCGCGCCCGCCAGCCCCGCCAGCTGCCCCAGGGCCTCAACAAGCATGACTTCGCAAACCACCTGCGCGACGTGGTCATGGCCATGTTCGGCATCTCGCACACGCTCAATACTCGTGTTGGCAACGAGTACGTCCGTGGCGTGTCGGGCGGCGAGCGCAAGCGCGTCACCATTTCCGAGGCGGCCCTATCGGGCGCCCCCCTGCAGTGCTGGGATAACTCGACTCGAGGCCTCGACTCGGCCAACGCCATCGAGTTCTGCAAGACGTTGCGGCTACAGACGGAGCTCTTCAATAGCACGGCCTGCGTCTCCATCTACCAGGCGCCGCAAAGCGCCTACGACCTCTTCGACAAGGCCGTCGTTCTCTACGAGGGCCGCCAGATCTTCTTTGGCCGGGCCGACGCCGCCAAGCAGTACTTCATCAACCTCGGCTTCGAGTGCCCGGCCAGACAGACAACGCCCGACTTCCTCACCTCAATGACGTCCCCGCTCGAGCGCGTCGTGCGCCCCGGCTTCGACGGCAGGGTCCCGCGGACCCCCGACGAGTTTGCCGCCGCGTGGAAGAACAGTGCCGAGTACAAGGCTCTGCAGGTCGAGATTGAGGAGTACAAGGTCGCTCATCCCATTGACGGGCCCGATGCCCAGGCCTTTCGCGCCTCGAAGCGTGCCCAGCAGGCCAAGGGCCAGCGCAAAAAGTCTCCCTTTACGCTGTCTTATAGCCAGCAGGTGAACCTCTGCCTGTGGCGCGGCTGGAAGCGTTTGACGGGCGACCCCAGCCTGACTGTCGGCGCTCTGATTGGAAACACGGTCATGGCCCTCATCATTGGCAGCGTCTTCTACAACCTCGACGACACGACGGCGAGCTTCTTCCAGCGCGGCGCCCTACTCTTCTTTGCCTGCCTCATGAACGCCTTTGCTTCGGCCCTCGAGGTGAGATTGTTCCCTGGTCGTGCCCGTTTCGACACCATGGACTGATCAACGCAGATTCTGACCCTCTATGCCCAAAGGCCCATTGTGGAAAAACACAACCGTTATGCCATGCACCACCCGTCCGCCGAGGCCATCGCCTCCATGCTCTGCGACTTGCCCTACAAAGTCGCAAACTCCATCGTCTTCAACCTGACGCTCTACTTCATGACCAATCTCCGCAGAGAACCCGGCGCCTTCTTCTTCTTCCTTCTCATCACCTTCAGCACCGTCCTCGTCATGTCCATGATCTTCCGCACCATTGCGTCGGCGTCGCGCTCCCTGTTCCAGGCCCTGGTCCCTGCCGCCATCCTGATCCTCGACCTCGTCATATTCACGGGCTTCGTCATCCCAACGCGGTATATTCTCGGCTGGTGCAAATGGCTGAGCTACATTGACCCCCTTGGCTACGCCTTTGAAGCTCTCATGGTCAATGAGTTCCATGGCCGCGAGTTCAGGTGCACCCAATACGTCCCCTCCGCACAGCCGCCTCACCCCAGCCTCGCCGGAGCGCTCGCCAAGTACGCCAATCTCGGTCCCGACAATCGTGTCTGCAGCGCCGTTGGGGCCGTCCAGGGCCAGGACTTCGTCAGCGGCGACGCCTACACCGAGTCCAACTTTGAATACCAGTGGGGTCACCGCTGGCGCAACTTTGGCATCGTCATCGCCTTCACCGTCTTTTTCCTCGCCTGCTACATGGTTGCCGCTGAGCTCGTCTCGGAGAAGAAGTCAAAGGGCGAAGTCCTCGTCTACCGCAGGGGCCACAAGCCCGCCGCCGCCAAGCATGCCGAGAAGAAGCAGCGCGACCCCGAGGCCGCCATGGCCAACATCGGTCCCGTCGTCACGGCCGAGAGGGGCGGCGGCGGCGGCAAGGAGGGCGGCCTTCTCCAGGAGCAGACGTCAGTGTTCCAGTGGCACGACGTCTGCTACGACATCAAGATCAAGGGCGAGGCCCGACGCATTCTGGACCACGTCGACGGCTGGGTCAAGCCGGGCACCCTAACCGCCCTCATGGGCGTGTCGGGCGCGGGCAAGACGACGCTTCTCGACTGCTTGGCGGATAGGTGTGCCATGGGCGTCATCACGGGTGAGATGTTGGTCGACGGCCGGCCCCGCGACATGTCCTTTCAGCGCAAGACGGGCTATGTCCAGCAGCAGGACCTTCACCTGCAGACGACGACTGTCCGCGAGGCTCTCAACTTTAGTGCCCTGCTTCGCCAGCCTGCCCACGTCCCCAAGGAGGAGAAGCTCGCGTACGTCGACGAGGTCATCAAGCTCCTCGAGATGGAAGAGTATGCCGACGCCGTCGTCGGCGTTCCGGGAGAGGGCCTTAATGTCGAACAGCGCAAGCGTCTGACCATCGGCGTCGAGTTGGCCGCCAAGCCGCCACTGCTCCTCTTCGTCGACGAGCCCACCTCTGGTCTGGATTCGCAGACGTCGTGGGCCATCCTGGACCTCCTCGAGAAGCTCACAAAGGCGGGCCAGGCCGTGCTCTGCACCATTCATCAGCCCTCGGCCATGCTCTTCCAGCGCTTCGATCGCCTCCTCTTCTTGGCAAAGGGTGGTCGGACGGTGTATTTTGGCGATATCGGGGAGAACTCCAAGACCATGACGAGCTATTTCGAGCGCAACGGCGGGCATCACTGTCCCGACGAGGCGAATCCCGCCGAGTGGATGCTTGAGGTGATTGGCGCGGCTCCCGGGTCGACGACAGACATTGACTGGTTTGAGACGTGGCGCGGCAGCGCCGAGTACGAATCCGTGCAGGCCGAGCTGCAGAGGATCAAGCGGAACCGGCAAGAAGTGGCCGGTCATGACGTTGACAGCGACCCCGGCATGTACCGCGAGTTTGCCGCCCCTTTCGGGAAGCAGCTCAAGGAGAACCTCTTCCGCGTCTTCCAGCAGTACTGGCGCACGCCCGTCTACATCTACTCCAAGACGGCCCTCTGCACCCTGGTCGCCCTCTTCGTCGGCTTCATCTTCTTCCGGGCCCCAAACAGCGTGCAGGGCCTGCAGAACCAGATGTTCTCCATCTTCCAGCTGCTCACCGTCTTTGGCCAAATAGTCCAGCAGTCGATGCCGCAGTTTGTCATCCAGCGCTCCCTGTACGAGGCGCGCGAGCGTCCCTCCAAGGTCTACTCGTGGAAGGTCTTTATGCTGTCGCAGATCATCGTCGAGCTGCCTTGGAACAGTCTGATGGCTGCCATCATGTACTTTTGCTGGTACTACCCCGTCGGCCTTTATCGCAACGCCGTGCCGACGGGCGACGTGACGGAGCGCGGCGCCCTCACCTTTCTCTACCTTTTAATGTTCCTGCTCTTCACCGGCACCTTTTCCACCCTCGTCATCGCCGGCTTCGAGACGGCCGAGGCGGGCGGCAACCTGGCCAACCTCATGTTCACCCTCTGCCTCATCTTTTGCGGCGTCCTGGCCCCGCCCAGCTCTCTCCCCGGCTTCTGGATCTTTCTCTACCGCGTGTCGCCCTTCACCTATCTCGTGTCGGGCATACTATCGACAGGCGTCGCCAACACAGTGGTCGAGTGTGCCGGCAACGAACTCCTCAAGCTCGAGCCCTCGGGCAACCAGACATGCGGGGAGTTCTTGTCCCCGTACGACGAGATATACGGCGGTCGCATCGTCAACCCCAGCGCCGGCGCCGGGTGCCTGTACTGCCCCGTCGCCAACACCAACACCTATCTCGCCGGGGTGAGCAGCCACTATAGCGACCGGTGGAGAAATTTCGGCATTCTTTGGGCATACGTGCTGTTCAACATCGTCGCGGCGCTCTTTGTCTACTGGCTGGCTCGCGTGCCCAAGCGGAAGCTAGGCGCGGGCAAGAGGAAGAAGGAGTAGGGGACGCTGCCATTCTTTCGTCTGGATGTCGACGAAATTTCCCCAGTTTCGACTCTGAGCCATCAAGTCTCTTCTCTTCGTGGACTACAGGACATGTTGATGGAGAGGTGCGCGACTGTTGATGTTTTCATGTTGCTGTATCATTCTTGCTGTACATATTTGCTGGGATAGGGAGCCTTGCGAAAAGTGGGAGAGATTCAACTGGTGCCACGGAAGACTCGAGGTCAGTTATTTTGTCACCATTCTTGTTCACTTATTATATGCGTCTTGGCTCGGGGGGGTCGTTCATCCCTCTCGAGTACATGGTTGGGGTGAATAGATGTGAAAGATGAGAGGAGACAGGACTATGCTTAGACGAATACATGAGATGAGCCTAATTTGTCGTCTCTTACGTAGGATCGACATGGACTGAAGCTCTTGCGGCTTACGATGGCATGTGCCGGTTCCAACAGGAGCGTCAAACCGCAACTGCGTCCATGATTTTGTGTGTATATAGGGTAGGCGATGGGTCTCAGGAGTCAAGTCTGATTGATATAAGCTTCGGAGGCTGAGGAGCGAATCGCATCCGCCAAAGCAGTTTCAAAAGGGAATGGGCGCCCATGTTGGACGACGGGGACGGCGCGGGAGGCGGCGCAGCCCCATGCATGGCCCTTGACGGCCCAACAAGGGCGCCGAGTCTCGGACATTTTCCATTGTTGACACATGGGGGGGTCGGCCATGATTAGGTACGCAAGGGGGGGGGGGGGGATGAAATGGACGGCGAAAAACACGGTTGGGCGGACATTGCACCGCGCGTACATACACGAGTGGTGCAAGGGCGTGGTGTGGCTGACGCCGAGATGCGGACGACGACGACGACGACGACGACCACGTGCGTGTGTGTCCTCTCTCTCCATTGTGTCCCCTCCCGGCCACCCTCGCTGGAATGAAGATGCGGAGCTTCGGGACCGGGTTGGTTGGTGATGTCCTCCGCTCTACAACCAACTAACTGCATGTAGATTTCGCGCCCTCGGGACAGAAGCCTCCGCCTGTGCGAACCGATTGTCGTCTTTTCGTCTAGAGAGAGCTGGGACTTGGGGCACGGCGTTTCCAGCCCCGTGCTGGCATGGGCTTGCATGACGTGAACCTTCCGCCTTGTTTGGAGATGGCTGGCTGGCCAGACCAACTGTGGGGGAAACGAAACGGCCGGCCCGGACGGCATTGTCGTGGTCATTAGTCAGTTGTCTGTCCAGTCAGTCGGTCATGCAAGGAGTCGTCTCGATGGTGATGACGGCGTCGAGTCAGACGGCTCGGCCTGCTATGCGTGCACCAACCCGATATTCTACGACGCGCCACAGCACAATGATGGCGTTGGCATCAGGAGGAGGGGCGGGGCGGGCTGTCGCGCCGATCATGTTCCCCCCAGCCAGAACGACAGAGAGGCAGACGTGTTGTGTTTCATCCCTTCTCGGGCGCTGCCCGCCCCGGACATGTCTCTCGCTGGGAGCCGAAGGCACACTGGAAGCCAGAACCCTCGACTCGAACGCGATGCCCAAGTTTGTCCGAGCCCGGAGCCCCTCCATCTCGGCTTGGCGACAGCATCGAGGCAACGTCCGAGCCATCGCGCGTCCCCGAGCCCTGCCGTCATCAGACGGTGGGCAAAGGGTCTGTCTGCCCGCCCGTCTGCCCGCCGAGCTGTTTGGTTTCGCCCATCAGCAGCCAAGCGTCCGGTTCTTGGTGCTGCAGGGTAGCAGACATCACTCTCTTGGCCTCTCCGTCGTCAAACATCGGCCATGCCACCCTCGTCATGCAACCCCCCCCCCCCCCGGGCAGGTTGCGCGCTTGCGACGCGCTTCCTCCATCCTTTGCTGTCTCAGCCGCTCGCCGCGCTAGCTCAGATGGACAGCTTGGCATGGAAACGCGGATCTCGGTGGCCAACGGCCCGAATATCTGGTACCGCACTGAGTCGGGCCATGAGCTTTTCATCTCGCCTGCCCCCAAAGGCGGCGCGGCGCGTGTTTGGCAGCACCTCCGTGGCAGTGGGTAAGGCGGGCGGCCTTCGGGTCACTTGCAGTAGCGCCAGGGCCGGCGTCGACGAGAGATGAATTATCGCGCCCATGGTGTCATGCCTGTGCTGATAACCCAGGCTTGCAAGGGGCCGGCCACTCAACTTGTCCAATAGTCACGTATTCGTAGGGCCAGCCAGTTGGGACGGCGCCATCGCTGTTGTTGAAATCTGTCGCTTGTCATTGGGGGCTATTTTCAGCCATCGGACAAAGCGGTGACAGAAGGCGGGAAACGGTAGGCTAGAGCACAGACAAAGTCCCAACGACAGTCAACGACCAGTTTCAGCCCACGAGTAGCGGGGGCAAGCCAAAGAGAATGGCCCGGCGAGATTTGCAGAATTCGATCTGGCCAGAAACTCGTGAGACAAAACGCTGCTCGTGTCTAGGCCCCTCGGGCATCGCCCCTTTTTTCCTTTTCTTGTCTTTCTCTTTCATGTTGTTTCGCTCTCCTTCCCCTGTCATTTCTCGAGGCAGAGACCGTGCTCAAGGCGGCCCGACAGGATGACGGGCATCGGGCAAGACGTGCGTTGGGCTATCGCCCTGTTGGTCGGGTCAGGGCCGAGATGCTGTCGAGACGGGTGCCCCTTTTCCTCGGTGCCCACTCCTCTTGTGCATACCTACTTTATGTCGACGTATTTTCTTTTGGACTCTTGCCGCCCTCTTCCTCTTGCCGCCTCTTGTTTCCCCTGGTCTTTTTCCTTTTCTTCTTCTTTTTTCCCTCGCCGGCTCATCACGTTGGAGGGGGCCGAGACGAGGGCCAGGCTAACTCGCACTAGGTAGCTCGACGACTAGCCAGGAAACTTGGCGCTCGGATGGTTTTAGCCTTGAACCAGGCTAGTCGAGCAACTCAACGTTTCGTCGGCGGCTTGCTGCTTATTGGGTTATCGACACCTGGCAAGTTCAGCTCGAGGGATACGAATCCGAAGACGAGACGCCGTCGCCAAGAGGTCGGCGATCCGGTTGTGCAATTCAGACGACGCAGATGTGTCTCGTGTGTCTCCGGGGACGTGGCGGATCAGCCGTCGGCGGGAAGACACAAGTGCGGTTTGCAAATCCAGTGCGGTTCGCAACGCCACCGCCGGTTGGCCGAAGGCGGCGACCTGTGCCCTCATCTCCACCGGTGCTGATTACCGCCACCCCGTGGCGTCCGTGAGCGAGGTACGGATACGGCATGAGCCACAGAGAATTTGGGGTTAAGCGTCAGGAACGGACAGCATCTGATTGGCTCGCGGGACCTGATGGCTGATCCGCAAAACAGAACAGCTGGGGAAGGCTTCTCTCGCTTGCAGAATGTACCTGCCTGTTTGTACTCTGTACATACATACATACATACTGTACTCCCCGATCTCGACCTCGGCTGAAAGGAGCAGGTGCCTGGTCGATAGATTAAGGTAGGCACCTAGGTACCTACCTACCTGGGCACCTTACCTATCCTTCTAGGTACCATGAGGTGTCTATCTACCACAGATACCAGGTATCTTTAGGCATACTTGCTTGCGCTTGCAGTGCTCGCTTCTTCACCGGCATCTAGTTTACATTTTTACCTTTGCAACGTCCCGTCTTCCGCTGCATTGGCCACTTTGTGGCGCCGTGATGCCGGCAAGTCTGCCTCGGGCATGAGGGTGAAATGTCGGCCAAGGGCCAGGTACCCGAAAGTATCTCGAGAGGGGTCTGTACCTTGCCTGCCTTACCAAACCTGAAGCAATGAAGGAGCAAAAAGGTGTGCTGACAGGCGCAAGAACCATGGCAGGCAACAGGGGAAGAAGGAAATAACGACAGCACACAGGCTCAGGAGACAAAAGCCCCAGAAATAATATAACGTGGTTCCCCAGAGGCTCCCCTTGTTTGTTGTTTGCGTACAGAGTACAGAGTACATACCCTCTTCCTTATTGTGAATGTGAAACACCACACCTTGGTTCTCGGGGCTGACAAGTGAACGACTTTTCCGAGGCGTCGCAGGACGTGCGTGCGCAAGCTCCGCAAGCTCCGTGCAGCTAGCCACCAAGTGAGGCACTGCCAAAAACGCCACAGAGGATACATTGTGTCTATGTACATAGGTACCTAGACACCTATGTAGGTATAGCCAGCCATCTTGGCTACCCACTTGGTACCTACTCTACCAAGCCGGTAGGGCCCGACCTGTATATACATGCCCGATGGGCACGTTGTGGCGCCACGGCATCACTAGTCGCAGTGCAGCACTCTCAAAAGAGTGTTTCTAAATCGCTGAGACAGACGGTGTCTCGTGGCTGGGCCCCGACCATGGGGGTCGCATCAATTTAAAATTGTGCTGCCTTGTATCCGTAACGTAGGTACATACTCAATCATCCCATGATGTAAGGCGGGCCGCTTCGATCGGCCAGATGATCGACCCAACTTACCATTCACCCGTCGCGGCTCTCCTTTCTCGGGGGCCGAAGCGTCCTTTCTTGGGAGCCGGGAGCGACAATGTGACTTGACATGGCTGATCTTGGCAGCGTCGACTCGTGTCAAGTCGAGTGTGGGCGTGTCCATCGGTGAATGAATGCCTCTTCTCGCCGACTTTACTCTAGGTAGTCATACCCCGCGTTCCTTGGAACGCCCAGACGAGAGATCATGTTTACTTGGAGCATCCATCCGAGGGGTACCGAGCGCCAAGAGCAACGTGCTCCGTCCTGAACACCGCAATCAAACCGAGAGCATGATTAAACCAAGCATGTGCTATCCGCACTTGGTGAGGGCTACCCCGTGTCCAACTTGCAGTGGCTCCGTACCTTGCAGCAGTAGCATGCGCCGGCCTCTTGGTCAGGGCCTTGCCGGCACCGAATACACGGAGCCAAGTCCCGTGCCTCCCTAGGCCCAGGTAGGCTGTCGGAGTTGTCAGTGTGTACAAGTACTCTGTACTTTCCTCTCCCTTTGTACGCCAATAACATAACATTTACCTAGTACTGTACGGAGTGCCCTGCATCCCAGGGGGGCACGTCATCTTGACAATCCCCCGGGAGGGGCTGACTGTTGTCCATTTACCTCGCAGCACATGTAGACGTCATAGAGCGGCAAACAGGGTGGGAGTCAGGGGGAGACAGAAGTGGAGAGAAGAAACGGGAGGGAAAAAAAAAGGAGAAGACGTAGGGCTTTCAAGCGCCTGTAAAGAATCGCGACGCCAATGTGCGTCCATCGACGACAACTGCGGGCGGCAAAGCCCGACGGTTGCTGATGCGCGGCAATCCTGCTTTTCAGCGCTCACAAAACAGCCGAGGCCTTTCGGGGGGCTGTGTGCGAGTGAGGGTTTGCTTTGGTGCAACAGAAGCAAGGCGTTCGGGGCACCTCTCACACCACACTTCTAACATGGCCCGCGGGGGGGGGGGCACACAAGTCGCAGAAGAGCACGAGGAGAGGGACGGAGAGGAAAAGGATTGGATGGCCGCTTGCTGCGACATGTCGCCAACCCACGCAGTCCCTGAAGGCTTGCAGCATGAGGCATCTGGCTCTCTGAGAGGCCAGATCTAGGTTTTTTTTCCTGCTTCGAAAGAAAGAAGGGGCTTATGCGTGTGATGGAGTTGACATAGACGAATACTCCGAGACAGCTGGCCACGTCGAGACGAACCGGGATACGATGGGGTGCCTTGGTTCGGAAGCGGGTCACACACGTCGCATGTGTGATGCCGGCCGCGATGATCACACACGGGTAGTGGATGTCGGCGACTGAGATGCGGAGAGGCGGTTGAGAGACTGGACAACGGCCGCTCAGATGGGCTGCAATGACCAACCATGACCGTGGTGAGCCTAGAGCTGCATGAGGGCACTGGTACAGTTAGTGTAGACAGACAATGACGATGGGAAAGAAGAGGGGACAGCGTTGACTCGACCCGAACTGAGGCCACGGGAATGCAAGTCTTTGCGAGTCTTTGATGCCACTACTGTACATACTCTGTACTCTGTACTCTGTACTGTGCCCTCGGATTGCCAAGGTAATGAGGCTTGCGGGAACTACCATTCGACGCCATGCTGCTCCCGGCCGGGGAGGGAAAGGGGAGGCGCCCAATTTCATCCCGCCAAGGCACCCAGTACTCTGACGACGAGCGCCTCGATTGGCGTCGCTGGTGGCACGCGTGTGCCCAATGCAAAGTGCATGCTTGGCGCAACACTGCTGCATTCCCCTGGCGCGGGCGGGTGCATGCAGGCACTGCTAGTGGCACCACTGCCTAAAAGTACAGTAACCCAAGGGGTACCTTGATATTTCGCGCACGTGCTTACTCTGTACTCACGCACAAACACACACACACACACAAACACACACACACACACACACACACGCACGCACGCACGCACACACACACGACTTCACGCACGCACGACCGACTCCTGATTGTGCCTCCAAGACTCATCGTCGTCCCTCCACAGACAGGACCCGTGCCAAGTTGACATGGCAGCGGCAAGGCTTTTGCCCGGGCACCAGACGGGCACCCCATGCCGAGACGAGCTTCAGCCGACAGACGACGTCTCGCTCCGGAGGCGCTAGTACCTTCCGGTACCAAGCACAATACTTGCGAGCGCCTCATGGACGACCCATCTCGGTTGCCCTGGTATGTAGATTCCTAGCCGGCCCGCGCCAACAGGACCTATGGCTGGGGCAGCCACGTAAGAGAAGGCAGGTAAGAAGGAAAACCTAGACTTGAGTCCATTTGTTGATATTATGTATTACTCTGGCGCGGCAGACAGGTCCGATTGGCGCGGGACTTGCAGGCCACTGTATTCGTACATTCGGCCAGGGGGTCCACGGACAGCAGTCTTTCGAGCGTATATTGAAGTGAGCACAGAGTAACACGTGCATACGACATACATATGCACGCTCGTGAGAAATCAGGAGAGCCGACGTCGTCAAAGTCTCTTTCTCATGTGCGGGCGCACACACACACACATGCTTCTGTCGCCGGCAGTGGGCGGGACCAGCAGAGGCGAGAGCGCCCCCCAAAAGGAGCTTGGGAGGGGGGCGTGAGGTGAAGGGGGGGGGGGGGCGAATGACCCCTGTACCTTACAGAGGCCGAAAAAGACTGGGCGGTTCATTGGCTAGTGCCCACAGTAATCCTCCAACTTTCCATACCTCGAGCCTCGCATAACCCCTGTCTGGGAGCAATTGCAGGTTTGTACCGCCCGTCCGAGGTATCTATTAGCGGTCTAGGTGCCTACCTGCCTAGGTAGGTACTCAGGCACTTAGCTCTTTGTACCGGTACCCGACAGGGACCTGTTTCTCAATGTTTTAGCGTCCACCCCTCCGCGTGGCCCCCGGCATCCACCCGACGCCTGCTGGCTCGTGGCGGTAGTGGCAACACAGCCTGGAGCTCAGCGAGCCGACCAACGCCCTGGAGCCCGCACTCACGGCCTGCAGTGGGGGGCGCCGGCGGTTCCAGCCTTTGACGACACCCCCCCTCTCATTGTTGCTGCTCCGCTTCCCAATTTCTTGCACCCTGGTCGTGCTGGGACGTCGGGGTATCTTTTTCATTCTCTGCGTCCCCTGCTCCTCTCCTTCCCTTGACTACCAGACCGTCCGTCCATCTTGTTGTATTCAACCTCGTCCTCCTCTCCTCTTCCCCAGATTGGGCCAGACACCGTCCTCGTCCTCGTCCTCGACCTCGTCCTCGACCTCGTCCTCGACCTCGACCTCGATTCTCGACTCTGTCGCGTCCACTCTCTCAGAAACACACGCTCCTTACCACCAGTGCCATTGCCAGGCATCAACACACCGTGGCGTGCCGGACTTTTGACATTGAGTACGCGTCAACACGGGCAACCACTGCCACCCAGCACATCCGATTGTCCGCATCCCGAACCGCCTGGGTTCGTCTTCACTCGTTACGCTACAGGACGTCGTTGATGCCGTCTTACACGTCGGCGAACCTGCCAGGCTGAAACACTCGCAGCTCGGCTGTGGCCTTCCAGGTACGCCATTCCGAACATCCTCCTGCCTGCCACAAGTCTTTCCCCTTTCCACAAGGCCATGCCTGCTCCCCGCAGCCACCAGCAGCCTCGTTTGTCCTCTCGCTTCACGAATGCCTGTGGAAAACTTGATGCGTGAAGCTCGCACCGTCGGGCGTCAAGATAAACTAGCTGCTCCGAAAAGGAGCTGTTAGCTAATTGATATGCTGCAGCCCTTCGCCTAACTGGTCTCTGACTTGGCCAACCGGCACCACAGGCCCTACGAGCGAACGAGTTCATGGGCCCGATCCACAAGACCTTTTCGCGGTGATTAAACAAATTCTTCACGCCGAGCACGCCAATCAGCGTTCTCACACCCATCTTGACAATGAATCGGCTTCGTGGTAAAAAGAAGAATCGGGATGAGGCCTTTGCACCCCGGCCGTCGATTGACTCTGAGCCGTCTGGCCCTTTTAGGATGTTTGGGAAGAAGAGGTCACAGGAAGAGGAACAGAAAAAGGAGCTTGACCTCACGGCTGCGTTGCCCTCGACAGACGACTTCCGAACTAGCCTTCTCATGACTGGCCTCTCGGCCCGATTTTCCATGCTTCGGGAGCAGGATGATCCCAAATCAAAACTCGGCAAAGCCAGCGACGATAGCGTTCTCTTCACAAAGAGACAGTCCCGACTCATGGACTTTGGGCCGGGGGCCGGGGGCCTACACGACATTGCCGAGATTGAGTCGGTCAAGACGCGCCAGTTCGCTCGTGTCGAATCCTTTGTCTCGAGTGACGACGCCGCCTCGACAACGGGCAGCGTCATGAACCGTGCCAAACCGGTCGAGGGAAATGTTCTCTTCGGCGGGCGACAAAAGATATACAAGATCCCCGCCGGAGGGAGCTCCAGGGGCGGCGGCATGGGCGGCAGGGCGCTGTATGATGACGACGTGGCCCAGTCTGCTTTCCAGCGATGGAGGCAAGCTGAGAGGGACCGGCAGTCGTTCGAAGAGGACCGCGTTCAGGAGGCGGCCGAATGCGATGCTCAGACAGACTACGACCGTCGACGGGAGACGAGCTCGACGACCTCGTCCGCTCCGTCGGCAGCTCGAGACTCGACGGCCGCCACCTCTGTCACGTCCTCCCAGCCGGCGTCTATCAAGGACCGGCAACCCAGTGGTGCAATCGCCACCTCGGCGAGCCAGGCTTCCGCCCTGGACCGAAGTGTCACGCGCACCCGCAGGCTGTACGAGCAGGGGCTCACGCAGGATCTCCAGGATCAGCAGTCGTCGGCTCTGTCGCGGATGGACACGTTGTCTAGACAGCGACCGTTTGGCTCTCGAACCCCGGACCTCAGCCCGCCTGTGACCTCTCCGACTGGACCAGGCTTCGGCGACCGTGTCATGGAGCGGCGGCCGATTGTCGGCAAGGCTAGTGCCCCCAATCTTCGATCGTTCAACCCGCTCATGGCCGGCCCCGCGCAGATGATGAGCCCGCCCGAGATGAACGGCAAGTTCACCAGGCCAGAGCCCAAGCCCGCCTTTGTCGGAAACCCCCCGCTGAGCCCCCCAATCAGCGAGACGGAGGATCATCCCTCGCTGCCTATTCAGCCCAACGATAGAGGCAAGGCGACAGCCATGGGAGTGTTTCAGCGACCTCAGCAGTATGACGAGTCAAAATACGCTCAACGACAGCGTCAGCTCCAGCAGGGTCGTGAGACGCCAACCGGCCAACCGTCATCGGAGCCCGGCAGCGGCTATGGGGCGCTCAGGTCGCGATCGTCTTCATCGCAGCGAGCGCCTGTCGACAGGACCGCGTCCTCGTCGACGGCCCCTGAGACGTCTGCCCAGAAGGACAACCCCCAGCCGACCTTCTTCGACGACAGTGACGATGTGTCGACAGACAACCGGTCCAGCCTGCCCTCCATCACACCGCAGCTCACCATTGAGCGTCCTGATGACCAGGACCATCCCGCATTCCGGAAATCAGCGTTGCCGACACCTCTGTCCCTTTGTTCATCCAAGATGTCTGACGAGTTTGCGGCTTTTGCGGGCAAGCCCGGCGAGCTCAGCCCGGATCCGAGGCTTGACCTGTCGCACGACTCACCGACCCTCGGGCCCACTGCAGGCTTGAGTGGCATGGTGCGCCATCATTTGAGGCACGACAGCGCAGGATCCTCAATTTCCGGAATCACTGACCAGGATGGCGGCCTGAGGTCGCCGAATCCGGGTCTGGGCTCCGGAAAGGCCGAGGCGGACGCAATCTTCACCAGAGCCAACGTGTCGCGCGACGCTCTGCCTCTTGCCGAGATGAAGCCCCGAGACCAGGACGAGTTCGCTCGGCATCTAGCCGACGGTGCGCGGCGAGTGCGCGAGAGACTCACAACATATGTAGAGTCGGACAGTGAGCGTTCGGCAACTACCACACCTCTCCCCGAGCCCACCAAGGAGTTTGGCACACTGCGGGCAAACGGGCTGGGAATCTTGCGATCCAAGTCTAGCAAAAGCTCCCTAACAGACCGTGAAGTCCAGGAGCAGGGTCGCGTAAATGTCCCCAAGGTACCGGTCAGCGCGTCCACGAATGCTGCCCCGTTGGCGCCACTCTACAACGTGCCGACCAGAAACGGGGAGGAATCAATGGTCTCCCGGGATGGCGACGAGGAGCAATCCCGAAGCAAGGGCTCACCATCCAGCGGCAAAGACGAAAACTGCCAGGCCGGGTTGAAGGCATTTCGCCAGGCACGTCGGGAGTTGCAAAAGATGAAGGAGTTGGAAACGCAACAGAGGCATCAGGCAATGCCGAAGCCAACGGGAGCACCGTACCCGCACGGACCGCCCCACGAGGGCGGCCCGCCCCTCGCCTTGTTCAACCGCAGACCACGGGACGAGTCTAGACAGAGCAGCCGTTCCAGCGCAGGCTCTCGCGCAGCGTCGGAGCCGAGAGACAGGAGTGGCTCTGAGACGAGCACGGGAGGCCCCGCCTACAGTCGCGGCGCCCGACTTCGCAACGGCTCAGTCACGTACGAGGAAGGTTTCGGCCAACACGGTCCAGGGGGCTTCAGTCGGCCAAGCCCGAGAATGGGACCAGCCGGCTTCCCAGGCACCGACACTACCCGGTCCCCCCCTCACCCTTCGACGGCGGCTTTCTCGGCAGGCATGAGCCCCAGTCACAGCACTGGCGCCATTGATGCATCGGGCAGAAGGGTTGGCCGCACGCGAGACATGCTGGACAAGTCTGGATCACCCATCCCGCAGAGGCCCAGCACGCAACACGAAGCGCAGCCGTACGGCCGATCCAGGAACGGAAGCTTGCTGGGCGCGGCCGCGTCCACACCGAACTTGCATGCCGCGGCGGCGGCTGCTCCGCCACTACCCCCCATCAACCCCCGCCGCAAGAATGGGCATGGCGCGTTCACCCGACCTATGGAGCACGGATCCCATCTCGGAGGATTTCACGTGTCGCGCGGCGGGATGGACGACATCTACGGGTCAGCCACGACGTCGGACGAAGAGGGGCTTATCGGCAGGCACCCGCAGGGGGTACGCAGAGTGATATCAGATACCGACGGCAGAGGACGACGCAGCCCTTCGCGGGGCCCGGGGCGGGGACCTCCGCCGCAGGCGAAGATGTCGCGCGGCGGTCTTCCGGGTGGAATGATTTGAACAAGGGGGGGGGGGAGACACTACCGGCCCTCTCCATCTCTCCTTACGACACGCTTCTTTCCTGCGTCTGGGTGGGCAGGGAAAAGCTCGACGAGACGAACGACGATAATACCCGCCCGCGTACAAAGGCATCATCAGGCTGCACACAGGCCGAGTTTTGTAATCATCAAAAGACGGCCATCCTTTCACATCAAACGACAAGTCGAGGCATAATGGTTTGCACTGGCGATCAAGCTTGCTATTTTTCTTGCTGTTTCTAGGGACCTGATTTTGTTCCTGCGCACTCATTTGCTTTCTTGTGTTTCTTCTCCCTCGACTTGATCACGTCGAGATAATGGCGTCGGTGGCGGGAGGAGACTGGTGGACGCGCACATGGCGATCGGGGCTGGACTTTGATCCATGACGGCAGCGTCAGCATTTGCTGGAGTGAGGCTCCCGTCGAGGAGTTGGCGTGTGGTGGGTGGCAAGGGGCGGTCAGGAGCAAGGGGCGGGGAGAGGAAATTGGCAAGCCAGCGAGGCGAGATGATGGCATGTATCAGTAACACAGAGCAAGACCTGAGTAGGAAGCAGCAAAAGGGTTTGACAGGATGCTCCGAAGACCAGATTCTGCCCCGGCACCTGAAGAAAGCAGGTTCGCGAATTTTACTAGCAAGGGAAAGCAAAAACTGATTCCCTCGGCCTACTCGTTCCGTCGGTTCATCTGCTCGTCTCTAGGTTCGTCGCTTCCTCGTACCTACCATCTATACACCCGCTCCTCTACACGCTAGAAACCCAAGTCGCATCCCAAGACCTACCAGGACCACAAATAGGTGGCCCTCCTGCGTCAGTGCCTTTGCTTATAGGTCGGCCTCTCGGTCAAGAAGATGATGGTTCCACATCGCAACGTCAGACTGGCAAGACAGTAAAGAGGCGGCCCAAGGCAAGGGTAAAGAATGGTGAGGGAATCGGAGCCTGCAAGCACCCGATGGGGAACATGGCACGAGGCGAGGAGATGGAATGTGTATTCTTGCGTCATTTCATCAACACCGACGACTTTTCTTGACCCCCCGCTCCTACTCTGATGAGACTAGATAAAAAGTCGACAGAAAATATACATTTTGTTTTGGGCCGGTACAGAGAATAAGAAAGGTTGAGCTACAAGGAGAAGTGATTTTTCCGTTGCGCCGAGGATCGATGGATATCCTGAAGAAGAAAAACGTGAGGACAAGAGTTCAAAAAGACATCAACCTGAGTAGGGTTCGTGGGTATCCATCGTAAGGCCATGATTTCGTCCCACGCATCGCGCGTGAAGCCAGCCACCAACTCCGTGCGTAAGATAGAGAAGCTCAGATTTTCAGAAAGAGATCGGAGGGCAGCAGTGAGTGAAGAATCGACGGAGCATGTCAAGGCGCACTGGCGAAGTTGGGTCGACTTGAAAAGGGTCGAGGACCGGGGATTTGACATTAATGCTGGAGAGGACGTGTCGTTGAATTAGGCGGCGTCTAGCACAGGGGGCATTGGTTGCACTGCTTGTGACCGCAGCCAGTGCAGGTGGTGCTGATGACAATCATGCCCCCACACTTGCAGCAGTACTCGTAGGCGGGCATCGTCAAGGCGGAAGGGGAAAGATGCGTGTGTCTGGTTTGTGTTGTGTGGAGGCGGTGGATGAGGGCGGACCGTTGTTGTCTGTCCTGCTTTGAGACGGATGCTGTGGCGATGTTGGAGAGTACAGGGGCTTTTGTATGAACAGCTTGTGATGAAGAGAGGAGGGGGACAGAAGAAGAAGAAGAAGCCGACGGGGAGGAAAGCTCTGTTTATAAGTTTGCGGGCCAAAAGTAAAATAATAATAAAAGGGTGGTAAAAAAAAAGGTGGCGTGTTGGTGGAGTGAGAGATGGAGAGAGGAGATGGAGAGAGGAGATGGAGAGAGGAGGAGTGGGATGTTGAAGCGGCAGGGGGGGTGTGTCTGACTGTGTCTGCGTCTTTGATTGGACGGGCAGATGAATGGACAGACGGGTGCATGGGATGGGATGGCGGATGAACAGAACAAGGAGCCAAGCTTTTCAAGATAAGCGGGCCTGGATTGTCGTCAGGTAATGCTTGCGACTAAGCAGATGGCCGAGACACGGGGCTAGAGTAGGGCCAGACGCAGTGTCGGGGTGGGAGGGGGGTTGTCTGATGCTTTGGTGTGTGTGTGTGGTAGAATACGTCAAAGATTCCACCTGGTATACCTTGTAAACATGGCCACGTCTTGGGGGGCAGGAGTGAAAGGGGAGGAGAAGCCGTGGGATAGAGAGCAGCCGGAAAAGCATCGTGTATTTCGTTGGTGTAAAAAAAAAAAAAAAAAAAAAAAGGGCGAGACACCAATGCCATGACGCATTTCTCGCTGTCACGACCCCGGGCGAGCTCGAGCTCTGGTTGGCTGGCCGCCCTCCCCTCCCCCTTTGCTGGCAATCTCGCAGCAGAGCTAAAGACAAGAGGGCGTAGATCTCGACTAGCGCTCCGGGACAGGGCGCAATTAGCTACGGGGACCCTTGGTCTGGAGGGGAAGGGGGGGGGGGAGATAACGTACGAGGCCAATCCCGGACGTGTCTGCTCATTGGGAGAAACAAAACGGAGAAGGGAACAAAATCTGAGCCCTCGGCCAGTCCAAGAGTGGTGTCTCGACGGGCAAAAAGCAATGTGAGGTGCAAGGCTTCAATGTTTCGGTGCATTTTACATACATGGGCCGGTAGCGGAGGCCTTCCCGACTCCCCCTCTTTTCGCCCATGCTTGATGTGACGATCCCACACGCACCGTATGAACATGATATAATTGCAAGTGTATACGAATGTATGCAAGTGTGTGTATGCAAGTGTGTGTGTGTGCAAGTGTACATGTGCAAGCGCGACTAGAGTCTGCGGATGGAGAAGCAGTGTTTCTTCCTCTTTACGAATGAGTCTCGTCCTGCCTGAAGCGTCCTGCTCCTTCGTCCAAACGTGGAGCCGAATGTCCGCAAATGCATGCCGATATTAACTCTATCGAATGCTGCATACGCACGCGCTTGCCTCCATGCAGTATTCGTATTTTGTACAGAGTACTCTCTGCGCATGAGAAAATAACAATTGTCATTCGGATGCAGGCCTGGCGTTTGCAGGCCAATGCACCGTCTCCTGTCCCCGAATCCCACCCTGCCGCAGCCAAGGCTATGTATGTACAGTGGATTTACAGCACGCGCCATCACGTGCCGTGCCGCCAAGACCCTCGTTTTCTCCTGCCGCTTCACTCACTGACTCACTGACTCACACTCACTGACTCACCCAGTCACCCACCACCCACCACCCACGCTCACCACCACCACCCACCACCCGCCGCACATGCTCGCACCCTCGACACTGCCCTCCTTACGCGGCAGAGTCGCATTCATGACGTCTTGCACGGCGACGAATCACCACAGCGTTGCTCTGCGCAGCCACGGCGTCATCTTGACGCCCTCGGCCTGGACACGCCCGTCTCCAATCGAGTGAGTGACGGGATGGAGGCCTGTGCATCTTCTTGGCCACGCCCGGCCAACACGGCACATGAAATCAACGGCGGCGGCAATGTGGGCTGCCGCTGCCCGTTGACGACGGGTCACCCACGGGCCATCGTGACCCGGTCCCGCCAAGCCTCTACGCACCCACCTCGGCCCCCCCTCTTCCCATTCGTCGCTCCTCGACCCGGCATGTGTACCGAGGCCATACGAACCAGGCCGACTCGGTCGGCATCGTCGATCCCGACGTCTCGCAAATGTCCAAGTCGAGGTGCCGAACCACCTGGGGGATCACCTTTGACATCTCCAGCAAGCTAATGTTCTTGCCGAGGCACACGCGGGAACCAGCCCCAAACTACACACCGTCGGTCAGCCGGCACGCCCGTGTGAGCCGTTGGGCGGCGAGGACTTGCAGCAAAGCTTGCAATCTGGCTGCTCTTGGACGCTGCCTGCGCAGAGTCTCTGACAAGCCAGCGCTCAGGCGTGAATTCTCGTGGCCGGTCGACCTGGTGCGAGTTGTAGTGCAGGGCCCAGGCCGAGCAGCCAACCGCCGTCTGGCCATCAGAAGCTCGTTAGTCGTGCCAACTACTGGAGCGTGCAGGGAAAAAGTATCCGCCCAACTCGGCACCGCCCTTGGGCACGTTTCTGGGCAGCATCACACCGATGGCAGGGTGCATTCGCAGCACCTCCTTGATGACGGCCTGCAAGTACGGCATGTTATGCGCCTCGGAAAACGTGACGGGATCCGAGGCGCGGCCGTCACGGGCCATGGCGTCGACCTCGTCGCGGAGCTTGCAGAGCTTGTCCGGGTTGCTGTAGAGGTGGTAAAAGGCGGCGCTGAGCGTCACGCCCGTCGTGTCGGACCCTGCGTTGATGTTTGCCCCGATGGAATTCAGCATGATCCCGCGGTCGACCTTGTTTCTTTCCTCGAGTGCCACGAGCTTGGCCAGGAAGGTCTCTGGCCTGGCCCTTTGGGAGCCTGCCTGGGCCTCGACAAAGCTGTCGATTGCCCTGTTGGAATAGTCGGTCAGGACGCGGGCTGTGGACGATCCGAGGGCAGTGAGGAGGGAGAAGACGGGCCGGTGCAGCTCAGGCACCAGGCCCATCTGGACGGCGTAGTTTGTGAACTGGCCGACTATCTTGAGGATGCCCGTCTTGTCTCGGTTGCTCTCCATGGCGCCAAGGTCGGCATCAAACTACATGGGCATGGATGCGGGCTCCGAGTCAGCATCACGCCGCGTACACCAAGGCATTCATTCATTCACTGCCCGGCGTACCGTGATCTGGCCAATGACATCAAAGGCATACAGCTGGCAGAACTTGGCCAGCTGGACGGGCTGCTTGGACCGGCCAAAGTGGCGAAGGCGCCTGGCAAAGACGACATTCATCTTGTCGACGGCGGCCTCGTAGCCGACGACGACAGTCATCGAGTACAGCTGGGCAATGGAGCGCCTGTGGCGCGCGTGCTTCCTCTCATCGCGCATGTTGAGCAGGTTCTCCCGCCGGGTGTCGCCCCAGCTGTGGTAGAAGCTGGCCTTGTCGAAGCCGGCGCCTCGGGCGTAAATCTTGTTCATGTCGGCCACGTCATTGAAGCTGAAGCGGTTCGGCGCAAGTCGCACGACGGGCCCGGCCTTGGCGACTGGCGCCCGTCGTGGCCCCCGGAAGGGGGTCGAGACGGGGCAACGCGTGTCGGCGCCATGCTTGATGCTCGGAGAGACAGAGGCACTCACCATACTGGTCGTGAAGGCCGATGAGGCGTTGATGGAAGGCGCCGCTGCGGAGTGCCCAGAGCTCCCAGAGGCGGGTGAAGCGGGCCAGGGCTGGGCCTGGGACATGACGCAGGGGGTCGAGACAGAGGCTGTAGGTGGCGGAGGCGAGCATGCAGAGCGTCGAGGAGAGGAGGACGGTCCAGGCCAGCACAGACAGGGGAGGCGAGGCTGGGAAAGCGAAGCTGAAGGCCATGATGGACGGACCGCTGAAGCACGGGGCTGCCGTTGGTCGTCGGTTCGCTCCTTTTGCTCTCTTGGGGGATGAGCTGGGTGCGGAAATGACAGTATGCAGCCAAGCGTAGCACAAGGCTCGTGAATATACGATTTTATATCCGCTCCCTTGGCCAAGCATGTGTGTATGTACATGTGCGTGCAAGCCCGTTTGCGATTGCCGATCCGATGCTGGCGGCCCTGCCATGCAGCAGCCAAGCTTTTTGCAAAATGGGGACCCACGATCAGGCAGTCGGCATGTCGGTGAGGCGGCACAGTCCGAGACGGAGGAGGCGAGGGATGGGATCCTGGAGCCCGTGTGGGTTCATGGATGTCAAGGCGGGGTCCATGTCCAATCACGGGGCTCTCCGCCTCGCCGGCCTCGCACCCATAGTCGGGTTTCCTGGGCAGCGTCAGCGCGCGTCGGCGTCTCTCTGGCTCCCACATGGTTGTGGTCGTTGTTGGCGGAACTCGGCATCTGACGCAGCGTGACGGCCGGGGTCTTTGTTGGCGAACTGCCAACGTGGATTTTTTTTTTGTTTTTGTTTTCTCCGACGGGGTCCGAAGAGAGGACATTGGATGACGAGAAGGGAAAGGTGCTCGTATAGACTGGACAGCTGAGCCGTGAGAGGTTGATGAAAGAATCAAGTTTTGGGCCTGGTGCAGTCGGCCCAGGCAATATCGAGGCGGACCACATAGGCAATACGAAATCAGCCTCGTTGGGGCCTGTGCTCGCGAGAGCTTTGGGGGCCCTTGTGCGCCCTGGCCGTTGCTGTCGGATTCTGGAGGGACGAGGAAAGACGACGAACGGGCCGCCGTGACACCAAAGACGGGCGAATGGCCAGCCGGCTTTGCTCGGGAGGGAGGAGGGAGGAGGGAGGAGGGAGGAGGGAGGAGGGAGGAGGGAGGCTGCTCTGGGAGGTCTTGCCCCAATGTCCGCTTACCAAGGTCGGCAGCAAGCAGTCCCTTCCCCTTTGGTCGTCGGACCTGGAGTCGGCCTGAGACAGCGGCAAAGGGGAGGTGGCCTGTGTTGGCAGGAGCGCTGAGCTGCTGTGCTGGCTGGGTCGCTTGGGGGCGGCGAAAGTGCCGCGCCGCAACAGGCTGATGATGGTCAGCGCCCGCCGTTGGCTCAAGCCGAGCGACGGGCAATGCTGCTGGGCCCGGAGGCTTCGCCCTCGTGCCACCGCCTCGCCCCGGAGCGCGGCGTCTTATCCCTGGCTCTGACACACATGAGGCGTGTCATGAGGCCACGGGCTGAAAAAGAAAACTGACCACTCTGCCAATTTCCCCCATGTGGCGCGGCGGCGAAGCCCGTCCTCTTAAGGGCCGACGTCCCTGATCAAGGGGGTTTTTCGAATCCATCCATCGGCCTTTGCCTCGCCCGCCAGCTTTCCCGCCATGTTGTGCTTCACCCTCGTCGTGCTCCCGCTCGCCGCGCTCTGGGCCGGCGTCGACGCTGGTCGCTACGGCGGTCGAGGAGGCATCGAGCCGCCCGCCGCCTTTCGCGAGATTGAGGCTCGCTACGCTGCCTCGACCGACGAGCTCACGGGCGCCTATGCCATGGGCAAGTGCAACTCGAGGAACATTGGCGTGCGCCGCTCCTGGTATTTACCCCCCTTGGGCCCCCCAGACTTGGACTCGACTGACTTGGGCGCGGCCAGGGACGTTCTGCCCGACGACGAGCGTCGCGACTACATCCGGGCCGTCAAGTGTCTGCACAGCAGGCGGTCCATTGCAGACGCCAAGGAGGCGCCGGGCAACCGCAACCGCATGGACGACTTCACCTCGACGCACATCAAGGCGGCGACGGTGATCCACGCGTCGGTGAGAGGCCCCCTTTTCCCTGTCCCGGTTCCGACGGGCCTGACGGTCGACAGGGCTTCTTCCTGCCCTGGCACCGATACTTTGTCTGGGCCTACGAAAAGAGCCTCCGCGAGGAGTGCCACTACCGGGGCCACCAGCCGTACTGGGACTTTGCGCGCTGGTCCGACAACCAGCTCGCCTCGCCCGTCTTTGACGGGTCGGCCACCAGCCTCGGCGGCGACGGCGTGGCCATTGGCGACGAGACGCGCGTGCTGGCCATGCCGGGCCTGCCCGTCAAGCTCAACTTCACCGTCAACGCCGGCACGGGCGGCGGCTGCGTCGCCTCGGGCCCCTTTGCCCGCAACTTCACCATCTCGCTCGGGCCCGTCGTGTCGCAGCCGGCCGTCGACCCCGTCAACGACCCCTTTGGCCTGCGCTACAACCCGCGCTGCCTGACGCGCAGCTTCTGGGCCCCCGCCAGCACCCTCGGGCTCAACTGGGCCAACGTGACGCGCCTGCTGCAGTCGGAGACGATTCACCAGTTCCGCCCGCTCATGGAGACGGACCCCTTTGGCGTCCACGTCTCGGCCCACGGCGCCGTCGGCGGCGAGACGGTCGACTTCTTCTCGTCGCCCGGCGACCCCATCTTCTACCTGCTGCACGCCCAGATCGACCGCATCTGGACCATGTGGCAGGGCCAGGACTGGGCGTCGAGGACGTATGCGCTCAACGGGACGTCGACATTTCAGGACAGTGAGTCGTTGCTTTTTCCCCCCTTGGCTCGCACATCCCAATGAGACAATGTCTCTGGCGCCGCCGTGTGTGTGACTGCGCCAAAGACAAGCCGACTGACACTTGCGCAGTCCCCCCGAGCGCAAACGTCACGACCGAGTCGGTCCTCGACATGGGCTACGCAGGCGGCCCGGTCCCGGTCAGGGACGCCATGTCTCCCATGGACGGGCCGTTTTGCTACAAGTACGAGTGAGCGCCTGCCGCTTTTCCTCTTCGTGTCACTTTTATTTTGGGCGACGACGGCTTTGATTTGAGGAAGACGTGGTGGAAGCTCGTGCCCGGGGTCTGGACATGATGCTGCTGTGCCTGGCGACAGAGCAGAGTATATACAGGCCATTGAACTACACGTGGACACTGGGTAGGATAGGAGGCCTCGTCAGTTGGACATGTGTATATATACATCTATACATACACACACACATACATACACATGGTACATACAGCATGGATGGGGGTTACCGAGACGACGCCTTTGCCTTTGGAGACATGCGGTCGACTCGCCTTCTTCGGTTGCACACGCGCATGCACCCGTCTCGTGATGCCGGGCCAAGACAGACTCTCCAGGCCAATGGCCAGTGAGCGACAGACGTGGCCGGCGTGGACTCGCTGCCATCAGCCGCATCAGAGAGCGGGCGGCTTGCGGCTGTCGCATACTCGTCGGCGGCATGTGCCCGCTCGACGGCGGACGTTGCGAATCGGGAGGGGCGTGCATGCAGTTCGTATGTGGGGAAATGAGGGCTTGGCGGGCAAGAAAAGGATGCGAGACTATTTATTACTCTGCAGCTGGTCTGGTGGGTGTGGTTGCCGAGGCGGGGCGGGCGGCGTAAAGACGGCGGGTTTGCTGATCCGGGGAAATGACGACGGGGGCTCGGGGGAGAGAGTTTTTTTTTTTTGTTCTACTCGCGCACAAACAGGGCGGCCATGCCCATGCCGGTGCCGACGCACATGCTCACGACGCCCAGCTCTGCATCGACGTCGCGGCGACGCATGCCATGGACGAGGGTGGCGACGATGCGAGCGCCGGTCGCACCGAGCGGGTGACCGAGGGCGATGGCGCCGCCGTCCGGGTTGACGCGGCCGTGCAGCCAGGCTGACTCGAGGCCGAGGGCACGCAGGCAGTACAGGGCCTGACTGGCAAAGGCCTCGTTGATCTCCCAGCGGGCGACGTCGGCGGCGGCGAGGCCGTGACGGGCGAGAAGGAGCGGGATGGCGACGGCGGGACCGACGCCCATCTCGTCGGGGGCGCAGCCGGCGACGGCGGCGCCGACGAAGCGGCCCAGCACGGCGTCGGATAGGCCGAGGGCGTCGGCGGTGCTGCGCAGCGTCAGGACCGTCGCTGCTGCACCGTCTGATACCTGGCTTGAGTTTCCGGCTGTGGAGGCGCCGTTGGGGGCGAAGGCGGGCTTGAGCTGGGCCAGGGTGGTGGCGGAGACGGCGTCGCGGATGCCGTCGTCGCGGCGGACGGTGGTGACGGAGCCGGAGCCGGAGCCGGAGCTGGAGCCGGTGCCGTCGGGTGTCGTAGTCGTCGTCAGCGTCACCGGCACCGTCTCGGCGTCAAAGCGGCCCGCGTCCCTCGCCGCCGCCGCCCTCCGATGCGACTCAGCGGCAAAGGCATCCTGATGGGCGCGCGCCACGCCATAACGCGCCGCCACCGTCTCGGCCGTCAACCCCATGGGCAAGAGGCAATCGCGAGCCTCTTTGACAGGCGAGCGACGCAGGGCAGGCCAAAGATCGACGGGCACCGCGCGAGAGCCGTAGTTGCGCGTCATGCTCTCCATGCCAGCCGCGACGGCGACGACAGCGGCGCCGGTCCGCAGCCTCGCCGCCACATCTGCCACGGCCTGCAGCGACGATGCGCACGCTCTGTTGACGGTGCTCAGGCTGGTCCGCTCCGGCTCGAAGCCGACGTGGTTGAGGGCCATGCGCGCCGCCTTGCACCCGCCCAGCTCAGACAGCACCACGCCCACGGCCACGTCGTCGATGGCGTCGAGGGCCGGACCTGTCAGCCGGGAGCGCGTCGCCGCCAGTACCGTCGCCAGAAGCTCCTCTGCGTAGGCGTCCTTGAGTTGGCCCTTGTAGGCGCGGCAGATGGGCGTGCGCACGGCTGAGAGGATGACGACGTCGGTGGGGGACTTGGCCAGGATGGCGGCGAGGCCTTTGGGCACGCTCATGGTTTTGCGTGTGTGTGTGTGTGTGTGTGTGTGTATGTATGTGTGTGTGTGTCTTGGCTTGGGTCATGAGTGCGGGAAAAGGCCTGTTTTTCTCGTCGGACCCTGAGACGGCAAAGAGGAGAGAGACAAGCCTGTCGGATGCGGGCTGCCCGGCCCCGCCCATTGCCGATGCCGGCTGCCGACCGCCGCGCCCGACCCGAGCCGGCCGACAATCCATGTGTGCTCGACGCAACCACGAGTCGTTGCATCTGCAAGAACCATGGTCAAGGTCCGAGGCAAGTCGTGGAAATATGGTTCGCCTGCCCTATGGCTTTCTAGTCGGCATTGACGTGTTTCCCCAATCTCGTCGAAAATGAGGCTCACGATGCAGGCCATCCCCTGTCCGGCCGGCCGGCAAACAGTTTACCTTTTAAACTCTGCTGCCTCTCCGGTACGATAAAAAATAAAAACACATGGCGTGGTCGCCGTGTCCACAACCCCGTTGACTCGGCACCTTTGTTCGCACTCTTGGCGCCCACCGACGAGAAGCGACGGCGACAAAAAGTCAAGATCAAAGGCTGCAGCATAATGCCGTACACAAACACGCCCTACGGGCTTAGGGCCGGCCCACCTGGGAACCACCGGGCTGAGACGGCTTGGCTCTCCGTCCCGCTCGACTGACTCTTGCATCCTCGTCCATCATCACCGAGTGTTCCAGCTCCCCCCGCTCAGACTCAAGACGGCCATGGACGGTGGCTTACTCGACGACGCCTAGCCAATCGTGGTGCACGCCGACGAAGCGCTTCCCTGCATGAACAACATACGATCCCTCGCATTGACATGACATGCAAAACGCCAAGAGAGCCTTGTATGTCTCCAGACGAACTGTTTGTGCTCGCCTCCCGAGTCCACCCACCTGTCCCTGTTCATCTCCTGCCCCCAAGAATCGCCTCTTTTCGTCCTCTGCCCATCCGGCTGGCTATCTATCCTGTTCCACCTAATCTTGACCTGGGAAAAATCAAATCAAGATCCAGGCATGCTCGGGAACCGTGCTTGATAATGCTGCCCCATCGCTCAAGGGCCATCATCGTAATTCAACGGCACGAATCGCCCCATGTGTAAGCCAAACCGTCCAGTTCTGGCCCATCCCTGTGTGAATCCCAACCTGGCCGGCCATGGACGGAAACGTCTTTTTCCCCTCTTAGCCTCCGTCTCTTGATCCAATCTCACTGACTCTCGATATCCCACATTCAGCTTCGTTGCCAGGACCCAGTCGGGCCGCTGCAGAGCCATGTGGGCCTCGGATGAAGATGCCAGCCTGCCTCGTCCTTGTTCAAAGGTCGCCCAGTCAGGCAAAGCGAGCCAAACTGGGGAGCTGATGGCCTTTTGCCCAATGCAACGTGGGGCCTCGTCGAGTAAGCCCTGGGGCCCGAGTGGGTGCTCACGCCTGCTGGGACCGCTGCGACTTGAGATGAAAGCGGAGAGCATCGCGAGGATGCATAACGTCGACAGAGATTCAAGGGGTCGACGATTGAATGGTTTGAAACGAGCCGAATGTTGCCCAGGCCTTGTGTCCTCGCTTGGGGGACATGGCACCATGGGGACAGCATGCGGACGAGTATAAGGAAGAAGCCT
Source organism: Ophiocordyceps robertsii (assembly GCA_027405785.1). Taxonomy (NCBI): domain Eukaryota; kingdom Fungi; phylum Ascomycota; class Sordariomycetes; order Hypocreales; family Ophiocordycipitaceae; genus Ophiocordyceps; species Ophiocordyceps robertsii. The sequence continues at coordinate 16,135 of JAPEBW010000413.1, read as the reverse complement.
GCTTCTCCCCTTCTCCGTCATCTACGCAACGGCCACGGTGCTGAATTCCTCTCTTTACTTGTCCCCAGGTTCATCTTTCGAACCGGCACGTTCTCTTTCTTGACTTGATCGTTCTTTACTCCCCATCACATTCTCTCTACCACGCACAAGATGCGTTCAACCACTCTCCTTGCCCTGGCGCTGCCAGTCATTGCGGCCTTCCCGCTGGACGGGCCGGCCTCGAGCAAGCACATCAACAAGAAGCGAGCCGAGCCCGCCAAGAGCAGCGGAGAGTGGACTCAGTGGGACGAGGACAAGGCGGCCATGGACGGCTCCAAATGGGCCCATCCGCAAAGTCACGAAGACGGATCCGAATGGGCCCAGGAAGGCTGGCCCGAGTCGGCCAAGGGAAACGGAGACTGGACCGTCTGGGACGAAGACGAGGCGGCCATGGATGGCTCCAAATGGGGCCCGACGTCCGGCAGGGTCGGCTCCGAGAACCCCCAGCCTCCGAAGCCGCGGCCTCGGGGCCCGACGTCCGCCAGGGCCGGCTCCGAGAACCCCCAGCTCCAGGAGCCGCGGCCTCAGGACCCCAAGGCTCAGCCGGAACCGTCCGGCACAAGCGGCGGGCGGCGTCCCGTTCGCGAAGCCAAGCGGCCCATCCCTTCGCCTTCGCAAGACACAACCGACGGACAACGGCCGGGAGTCGGCAACCGCAACGGCGGCGACCCCAACAACGCCCCGGCCCCGCAGCCGTCCCAAGGGTCCGCCGAGAAGCAGGCCGGCGGCCGAGCCTCCTCGGAGCACGCCCAGGCCGCGCTAGCCAAGGCCAACGAGCTGCGCCGGCAACACGGCTCCGGCGCCATGGAGTATGACGCGGATCTCGAGGCCGGAGCCCAGCAATGGGCCGACGAGTGCGCGTCCGAAAACAAAATGTTCCACAGCAAAGACCACAGCGAGAACATCTGGTCCGGCTCCGGGCAGTACACCAGCGACAACGTCCTGACCGGGGCCATTGAGTCCTGGTACGAGGAAGAGCCCATCTACCAGGCCAAGATTCGCTACCAAGAGCCCACCGAGGAGCAGATCAAGGTCGCCTTTGGACCCGGTGCCACACGGGACGACATGTGGGGGCACTTTACGCAGCTGGTTTGGAGGAAAACCCTCCGAATGGGCTGCGCCAAGAGCACAAAGACCGACAACAAGGGCAACATCTACGTTGTGTGCAGATTCATGGAGCGCGGTGAGTCCCGGCCCCCCCCCCCAAGCAGACGGGCCCGACGTGATGCTAACGCGGTGAGCAGGCAACGTCAAAGGGGCATATTTCGAAAACGTCAAGCCCAAGGGCACCACCTCGTAGACTCTTCCAACTTCTGCGGCGCTTGCACGGCAGGGGCGTGGAGGCGCGGCGAGCCGTGCAAACGGGCCGGCCGGCCTCTGCGCCTGACTGCCGACGGATATACACTTGACATTCTTCTCTCTAGACTTGTATTACTACCATGTTACCACTTATTTCCCTGTCTTGGCCCCTGGTCCTATGGGGGCCTCGTGCAGAATCAAAGTGACTTTTGATATCCCTCCTTGGACTCCTCATACGTAGACTGCCATCCAATGCCTGGGCCCCTTCAAACAAGAAAATAACAAGAGGCCGTCTTGCAAGAAAGAGATGGCCTCTATTGCAAACATTCACACCAGTCCACGTCTGTTCCCGCTTGAAAAGAAGATCGGCCAAGTGGGCACCTCGAGAGCCCCCCAGGAAGCCCCTTTTCTACCCCTGACAGACGCACATCGTCACCGCTTTCTTGGTCTTCAGGCCCTCCCAATTTCAATGGAAATGACCAGATAGGCAGAGCTAGGCAACAATCAAAGATGATGCATTGATTTCATCTTGACAACGGCCATCTACATGTAGATCCTAAGCCACTACACCCACAATCCAGGCCCCAAGCCCGTGGCATCAACAGGCCCGCTCATGAATGCATTACATTACAGTACCCTCGTTACCGCAGACGCCCAACAGCGCCGCTTGTGCATCCTTCTCTTGTTCCTTCACCCCTTGTCCATCTTCCCCTCGCACCGAGGTCGGGATGCGCTCAGGACCGGCTCCGGGCCGCCATGACCACGGCTTCACTGGCCGTATTGGATGCCCAGGCCCACGCGGGGATCCTCCGTCAGCGGCCCGCCCACTCGCATCTTTTTTGGAGGGCTACCCTGCTCGTGCTTCCCGGCCTCACCCCCGGATCCCCCTCCGCCGTACTTGCGCTTGTCCAGGGAGTAGCCGCCCGAGTCGGACAGGAGCCGGGCCTGCATCCTGGCCGACTTCTCCGCGGGCCGGGGTGTGTGGTCTCGCGGGCCCGCCGAGCGCAATGTGTCGTAGCGCTGGCCCGGATTTCGTCGAAGTAGCTCCGCCGCCGCCAGGCTCGCCCGGCTGTCCAAGTCATCGCCGCCGCCGTCGTCGCCGCCGTCGCCGCCGTCGCCATCGGCATCTCGGGGCCGACGCCTTGCTTGCTGCGAGCCCCGTAGGGCTTCCGACGCAATCGACTGCGCCGCCGCCGCCGCCGACTCCATGGCCTGTCGGGCCAGCTCCTCGTTGTCCTCTACCGAAATGGTGCTCTCGCGGCTCTTGCGCCGGCGGTCGCGCTTGGGCGTCGTCGGCGCAACATGTTGATGGGCGAGTCGGTGGCGCGGCTCCGTGTGGGGGGCCACCAGGTCGACCGAGGGCAGCAGGCTCGAGTCGTGGGTGCGGTTCACGGGCGTCGTGGGCAGCGAGGACATGGACTGGGCGTTGCGGCTGTGCTTGCCGAGTTTCCCCTGGATGGCTCGATGCGGCGACTTGGGAGTCGAGGGGGCACTGTTGTTGCTGTTATCATGCGCGCTAATGGCTTGGATCAAGGCTGACAAGCTGTGTTCTGGGACGTGGCGCTCGTCCCGGCGAGGCGCCTTGGGCTGGTGCTGGGGCACAGGGCGGTGCTGCTGGGGAGTCGGGGCCGTCTGCGACTTGGGGGTCAGGGCGCCGTGAAAGATGCCGCCGGGGCTGCAGAGCATGTGAAAGTGCTCGCGGTTCTCGCGGATGCGGGTGAGCAGCAGGTCCCTCTCCTCGGACAGGCTGATGGTCTCCTCCTCCTTCTGATGGATGACCCTCTTTGCGGCCTTGAGGCGGCGACCGAGGACGCCGGTCTCGTGCACCGCCTCTTGGTACCACGTCTTCATCTGCAGATACTTGGCGTGGGCCAGGTCGGACGACGCGCTGAGCTCGCGGCGGGCGTGGCGGGAGTGCTCGGCGAGGCGAAGAGCATCGACCTCTCTGCGAACCATGTCGTGCTCGACGACGGCGCGCTTCGAGTCTTCGTCGGCCTGCAGCGTCAGCAGATTATACTGCAGCTTGTGGTGGGCCATCTCCATCTTGAGCTTCTGGTGCTCGGCGATGCACGTCTGCAGCATGGCACGCAGCTCATCGGGGGGCGCGTTGAGGACCTGCTGGGGCGTGGGGGGGACGAAGGCGGGGTCGCAGTCGGCGGCGCGATGGCGGGCGAGAGCGAGGACGGTGGCGGGGGGCGAGAAGAGGGAGCGGCGCGAGCCATCATGGGCAGCCGCCTGTGTCGACGGGGGCGGAGTGAGCGACGAGGGTATCACGGTCGCGTCGGGCGGGAGGCGTCCATGGTCCAGAGGGTCCGTGTGGAACGACTGGCCGGCGTCGATGGGCGAAGCGGGAATCTCGGTCGACGGCAGCGTGACCTGGGACAGGGAGAGAGGCGGAGGAGGGGCCGAATCGTGAGGCGTCGTGGGCTCGTCGACGGGACTCGGAGACGGATGGTGCGCCTCGGCAGACTCTGCGTCCGAGGAGGCCATGACGCCGGCGGGAGTCAGGCCTTGTTGGTGGCAGAGGGTGGGAATGCAGTCGAGGAGAGGAGGAGGCCCAACTGCGGGCGCCGTGCCCCGGGTGCTGGTGCATGCAATGCAGGCAGTCCGCGAGCGGTGCGACGGACGGATGCTTCAGGGCTCTCGCATGCGCGCCGAGTGGAGATGGGCCAGGCGGGTTGCTTCGGTCTGCCCGAGGTCGAGAGGGTGAGACGCGGCGAGATGGTGAGATGGGGAGATGGAAAGAAGTCGAAGGCTGGAAAAATAGAAATAAAAAATAGCATCAACAGAAAAAGGCGGCAGGCAGCTTCGACGGGATGTCACGACTTGCTCCTGCCTGCTCTGCTCTGCTGCCGTTGCTCGGCAAAGGGAAACTCGGGGGGCTGGCTAGGCCTGACGCAGCACCTTGGCTGATACCCTGCTCAGGGGGATCCCCGCCATCCGCGGGTACCTGGGGCTCCGTGCCCGGCTGTGCCCTGGAGCGTGTACCTTGGGATAGGCGTGTACCGCTTCCGGCCAAGACAGACTTCCCACACATGTATGTACAGTATACTTTGGGGAAAACCTTGTTATTCAGCCATTTGACCTCTATTCTTCCACCCACGACGACAGAACATGGCGCATCCACACCTTCATGTGCCGCAGAGCCATCGTGTCTAAAGTCCATGGGTCTGTTTAACGCCCTCTCCTCGCCGGCTTCACTGCGACTATGACTTTCACCGACGAGAAATGACCCTGAACCTGAACCAAACAACATGCCAATGAAAAGCATCGAGCTGTTTCCATCACGCCTTGCCGAGCAAAGACATGACAAACGTTGTTCCCTGCGACAGCCAACTAGACTCATCCCGACTCCCGACTACCGTGAGAGGATAAAAGAATCCCCCGAGTCAAGGGCCAGGCTCTCTGGCCTCGTCCTGTCCCGTCTTGTCGTCCCTTGGACCCATCAGCCGCCCTCTCCAGCACTGCATTCTCCTTCACCGCCGCTGTCAAAGGCCTCGTCTTCCACCGTTTAGCCCTCCGTCCCGTCGTAGTGGTAGTGGTAGTGGGAGTGGTAGTGAGGTGGCTGCATCCTGGCCAGAGGCATCGCCAGGCCCGCCATCACCCCAGGCTCGACGACATGGCCGGCGCCCCTTCGCCCCCGTCGTCCTCCGCTGCCCAACCCGGCCCCGCGTCCCATCGTCCTTTGCTCCGTAAAGGAATTCTTTCCCATCGGCGTAGTAGCCCTTGAATCTGGAGCAGTTTCCGCCCACGACGTCGCCGTTTCCGCATCGTTGGCAGAGGCCCTCTTCCTCGTTCCTTGCACGGCATCTCGCGGCTTCGCCCTAAAGTTCCTGTCCATCATCCGCCACACATATCGAAAGAGGATCATGAGCAAGAATAGGGGCCACAGCAGAATGAAGGCCAGAATCCACCCCACCGCCGCCGCCTTGTAGCGCGCCGTCCTGGACGACTGGCAGTACCATCTTAAACCAACAATTCCGCCCGGACCGCCGTCGTCGCCGGCCAAGAAGAAGAACAAGGGGGCCCAAAAAGTGCTGCCAAGAAATGCAACCAGACCCATAATCATGGCCGCAGTCTCAGCTGGGTTCTCAGGTAATTTAACGCCCATAATGGCGAGAGACGTGGGCGCGTCCTGGGCTCAACCGTGGACTGTTTGTTCCCGCACAAGACGCCGTGTCGGAAGGAGGCCCGGGGCGAAGAGAGGTGTCGACAACTCGACTCCGCGTCGTGTCACGCCTCGTTTGTCTGGTTATGGCTGGCGATATAAACCTGGCCGCTGCTGATATTGCTCGGGGGTTCAAGGCCGAGCTTTGCTCTCAAACGAGTCATCCCCTTGCCTTATATAGGTCCAAGAAGATAACTCTCGGTTCGATATTTCACTTTAGACCACTTGTACATGCTTTAGCCTTTGCCTCGGAACATTCTGCAAACGCCCCCACCCCTATGCCTCCGGGACAAGCTCCGACCCTTGCTGGAGTTTACTGCTCCACACGAAGCATCGGCCTCCGGTGGATCATGCTCGTGGCGCACGAATGCGGACGGAGATGCATGTAAAGGCTGACGTGGGTTTATACGCCACTGACGTGAGTTTATACGCCACTCTTTGATTCTCCTCGAAGCAAACCTTGGCATTGAGAGCCGCAGGGAGACGATGGGCCAAATAGCATGCCCGTCAACTTGTTTGATGTACACACCACGGCTGTCTTGTACGCATATTGTACCAATGGAATCTGGCATACTGGGCAACCCAAGCCCGCTCTCCAACAACAGTCTGTCATGGCTTTGACGCCAAAGTGCCTCCTCTGTGGCCTGCCTTGTTTAGTCAACCTCGCCCTCGCTCTCCTCGTCGTTCCCCTCACGCCATGCCGCCATCTCTTCTGCTGGCACTCTGCCCCTCAGCCACCGCAGCGTCGCCTCGGTTCCGCGCTCCAGTATGTTCCACCTCGGCACTTTGAACCGGTTTCCCGTCACCTCCAATCTCTGCAGCCCCCCCTGCCCGCCCAAAAGGCCAATGCGGGGGTTCAACTGGGCAATGTCGTTGCTCGACGCATCTACAGTCTTCAGGCCCTGGATTGACTCCGGCTCCAAGTCTGTCAACTGGTTGTTCGACGCCAGCAGCACCGTCAGCTGTGGGAAAGCCTGCTTCAGCCCCTGCGGGATCGACCTGATGCGGTTCATGGAGACGTCCATCTTGTCCAGTGCGGGGGCGCGCAGGAACCTGATCAGGGGCTCAAGGTTGGTGATGAGATTGGACGCCAGATTAATCTCTTGCAATGCCGGCAAGGCCAGCTCCTCGGCCAGGAAGCGGTCGCTGGCCAGTTGGTTGTGGGACAAGGAGAGGGAGGCTAGAGTCGCGCCGAAGACGCCCAGCGAGTTCGGAATGCACGTGTACAGGTTGTGGTGGAGCTGTACCTGTCGCACCTGATGCCGAGCTGCCACTTCTGAGCACATGGCGTCGCTCATGGCCGACGAGGCAGTTCTCGCCCGGTCGAGTAGCCCGCCTGGCTTGACCGTCCAGACTTGGGACGTCGGCGTCCCCGCGCGTGACGGAGCGTCACCCGCCGTCGACGAAGTGGAACGAGTCGGCGAGTGCGGCGCAGAGGTGGGTGGCGTGGCAAAGTCGTCGTCTGCATCAGACCGGCTGTCTCCATCGGCATTTTCAACCACCATGGTGGGCCCTCTCCCCCTTTTGAGCTTGCTGTCCATCTCGACCAGACAGCCCATGAGATCTGTGATTGTGCGCGTGTCGCCGGGCTCCTGGTAGGGCGGCGGCGGCTCTAGTCTTCCGGCCAGAATCTCCTTGAGCTCATCTGTCGTGGCCGAGGCCAGCTTTTTATCGCGCAACGGGTTGCCCGTCAGCCGAAGCATCGACAAGCCCACCATCCTAGCAATCTCGGGGGGCACGACGCGAATGTCGTTGCTGGAAAAGTCGGCATGGCGCAGCTTCTCGAGGGTGATGAAGCAGCTGGGGATGCTGGAGATGGAGTTCTCGTCGACGCTCAGCGTCACCAGGCTCGTCCACGTTGCCATGTCGGGCAGCTCCTGGAGCCGGTTCATAGACAGCGACACGGAGTGCACGACGGGGAGGCTGACGACAGAGCCGGGCGGAGTCAGGCGAGTCAGCTGGTTGGCAGACGCGTCCAGTGTCTGGAGAAGAGGAAGCGATTGGATTGGCCCTCGAATCAGGGCCCCGGATAACCTGTTCTTTCTGAGAGAAAGCTCAATCAGGGGCAGTTTGGCGAGGCCTTCAAATGGGAGCGTGTCGAGACTGTTCTCGCTCACGTTCAGAATGCGTAGACGCGACATGTTTTCGATGGTTGGGGGCAGAGCCGTGATGCTATTGCCATGCACGTCCAGCATCTCCAACAACTTCAAGTTGGAGAGTGCCGAATTCAAAGGACCCGAGAGGCGGTTCTTTGAGAGTTTAAGATCCTTAAGTGCCGCCATGTGAGAAATCACGTCGACGCAGTCATTCTCGAGCCGGTTTGACGACTGAGGCTGTTAGCTCGGCTTGAGTGTCTCGTCCATGCCACAAGACTCACCAGATTGAGGGATGTCAAGTGGGCCAGGCGGCGGAATCCAAGGGGCACGCCGACAAGCACGTTGCCGTGCAAATCCAGCGTCTCAAGGCCACCAAACATGTGGCCCTGGCTGTCCTCGTCGCCATCAAGAGCATCCAGGCTCACGTCCGGAAAGACAGCGTCGTCCAAGGTTTCGAGCTCGTTGTCGGCCGCCACGAGCCGCGTCAAGTCGACGCTTTCGGCCCAGCTGCCGTCGTTTGCACCGATGCTCCCGAGGTCATACATCTTGAGAACCTCGGCCGGCATCTCCTTGAGGCGGAGAGCGGCGATGTTGAGCCGGCCCGAGGTCCTTGCCGCCGCCACACGCTGGTTGAGCACCTTTGAGCTCGTGTTGTCTTCCCGTCGCAAGTTGAAAGGGTCCTCGATTCCTGCATCAAAGTCAAAACCCCCATCTGGTGAAAGAGTCGAAGCGGCGGGATTCGAGGGCGTCGCTGCATCTTGCGAAGCTTGCTGTACTTCAGCTCGCTTGGCGGCCTTGGCTTTGGCAATCTGTTGGCGCAGTGCCGCCGACGATTTGCGGCTCGACAGGGACCTGGATGACTCTCCCGGCCCAAGCCCGGTGCTGGGGGGAGCCATTGGCTGGATGGCACCATCCCATGATGCGGCGGGCTCTTGGTCAGGATCCGACGAAAGACGACCCGACAAGCTCGTCTTTTCAGCAGGCGGGCCCATGACGGGCAGAGACGGCTTCCGGAACAGCCCCTTGACCGGGACTCTCGGCGGTCCCGGCTGGACAGGGGATCGCTCGTGTGCTTTCCTCCCTGCCGTGGGACTTTTGGCGTCGGGCCGGGCCATGGCAGGCGAGCCAGGAAGCTTGGACGACGGTGCCATCGAGGCCCGGCGAGAGGTGGCACACGACTGGGGCGTCTTTGCGGGCGCAAAATCGGAACGTCTCGAAGGCGACCGGTTCAGGGCGGAAAAGGAAGGCTTGAAGTAAGCAGAAGGGGGACGCAGGTTCAAAGCTGCAGGCTCATCATGGTCAGCACTGGATCCCGGCCTGCTATCCTGCCTCGGGGAACTCGTGGCGGAGCCGTCAGAGTTGTAGCTGGAGCTGGGTCTCGAGTTACCGCTGTCGGCTCTGGAACCAGGGCGAGCTTGTTCGAAGAACGAGGACGGTCTCTTGGTCATTGCCGGCGACGACGGGAGCTGGGCAAGGGTGCTCATGGTGCGCTCGGAAAGGGACAGGCGCGACTTGGCGGGGGTGGCATATGCCGAGGTGGCTTCTGGCAGGTTGCCGAGGACATCATGACGGCCCAGCTCCTGTGAGTCTCGGTCTGGCACGTCGAGGCGGGCGTCGGGGCGGGGGCTGGCGCGTCGAGGGGGCGCATAGTCCACCGTGGCATCGGCGCGTCGCTGCAGCTGAGGCCCGGCGCGAGGGGCCTTGGGCTTGGTCAGGGCCGGCTGCGGCCTGGACTGTCTGCTGGGAAGCGTGGGGTGGGCGACGCTCGACGGCAGAAGGTCTCGCGAGGGGGGGACGTGGGAGGCATTGGTGGAGCGCGACGAGGGATGGCGAAGCTTTGGTGACTGCAGGTCCCAGCCGGCGGCAGGGTTGCGACCAAGGTTCTCGCCGGAGGGTGCTCGTCGAACTGCAGATGGCCCGGCGTTGCTCGAGGCAGGCTTGGGGATGGCCGAGGCAGGTCGCGCGACGGGCAGCCGTGAGAGGCGCGGGATGGCCGTGGGGCGTTCCTGGGAGCCGTCCATCTGGGGCACTGCCTCGAGTCCATGGTGTGAGCTCCCCGCGTCTTTTCTCCCAAGGCTTGCGCGCTCGGCTTACCGGTGGTGAGACGGCTGACGGCTTCAGCAGCCGAGGCGTCGAGGTCGAGAGCAGTCGGTCAGGGGCAGCAGCAGTTGTTTTGTAAGCACCAGACGAGGTAGGTAGGTATTCGTAGGTAGGTATTCGTAGGTAGGTCGACGTTGGGTACTTGGGTCGTGCACGCCAAGTCTGGACAGAGAGACGACGGAGGGAATGGGAATGAGAATGAGAGAATGCTGATTCGCGCCCGCGTGGCCAGCTAGGTTGGAATGCAGTCTATCTGTCAGATGCACAAATTATTTGCAGACTTTCTTTCCAATTTCCTTTTTTTTCTCTCCCCATCATCTTGATGAGCTCGACAGTTTGATCTGCTGGACCCTTGTCAGGGGGGGGGGATGATGGCATGTGGGCCCTTACTTTTAGGTACCCAGTCCCAGTAATGAGGTACTGGCACCTGTGAAAGAGAGCGACGATGCTTGCTCGTAGTACGAATAGTCGTCTCTCGCTTCCGAGTCCGGCGCAAACATCGTACCTAAGCAATGGATGGCTGTGGTCTCCACCATGCACTGGTACAAGTCACCGCGACGATGTCCCGTTGGCGATCAAGTCGAGAGCCGCACCAAATTAGAGGCTCACAGACGGCGCCTTAAGGCAGCATCAGTAAGCCGCGGCGGCACCAAGCGGCGGATCAAAGGCTCGGCTCGTCGCCCGCAAGCTCGCAATGCGTGCGCCAGCCAGTGCTATTCCCAACTTGGTCATCTGGTGGAGTCCCTTTGCCATGATACCCTCCTACTTTGCTGTCCTATTTGACAAAAATAATGCAATTCGTTGGACGCTCCACACGCTGCGGCTATTTGCAACACACATGTATCCGAAACGTCAGTCGTTTCCATCCATCGTAACCGTCTAGTCCCCGTCACTGTCTTCAATCACAATCACTTCCGGGGCGGACCGGCGACGCTTGTCCCCGCCTCCCTCTTGCGAATCCGTGTCCGTAGTCTCATGGGCCGACTCCTCGCTGGAGTCTGGAAGCCCTATGACTTCGTGCCGGGCATTGCCTGGTCGATTCCTCGGAAGCCTCGCCGAGCGGCTGCGCGTCAATGGACTGGAGCAAGGCCAGCTCGTCTCAGTCATTGGAACCCTGTCCGCCTCTCTTTTCCTTGCTTCCCGAGCTCTTCTGGCCAGTCGTTTGCGTTGCCTACGAGAAGCAGCCAGCTCGTCCAAGTCCACAGAGGCTTGTCGTGCGCGGCGCTCCTCCGTCGACGGTGCAAGCGGAGGCTGGGGGCATTCTTTCTGACAAGACGACGACTTGGCTGCTCCCACAGGGGTTCGGAGCGTCCAACGTTTCTCTTTTGAACGTGCCGTTGGAGGCAGAGGGCCTCCCCACGAGACTATGACACGGGAAACCTCGTTGCGTGTGGACTCCCTTGCTTCCCACTTGGTATTGCATCCTCTGATAATCTTGTCGTAGTCTGTGTGGCAATGTCGCACGTGCGCCACGACGGCAAGACGGACCTTTTTGTCGAGCTCCAGCTTGCCGGTTCTTCCAACTCGCCTGCTCCTCTTCTTAAGAGTGCGTGCAAGAATCTTGGGCACTTCTGCGCGTGGTATCGTGGGATAAAGGCGTAGAATCTCGTGCTCAAACTCGTCCTTGACCGCGCCGTCGCGTTTCTGAACGGCTGCGCTCCTCTTGTCTCTCGTCCGAAGTTCCTCGGCGGCGACCTCGGCCAGAATACCCTCTGGCGCCAGGAGACCCGAATGCTCGCCGCCGGAGGCCACCACATACAGCGTCTTTCCTGCTGCGTGGGTCTTGCGGCGGCAGAGACCTGTCATGAAGGGGTTGCCCTTTTCGAGAAAGCCGTATCCTCGTGGCCTGGGTGCCCCGGGGGAGATGACGACTTCTCCCCCCGCCATGGTGATGGTAGCAGAGCTGATGGAGACGGTGAGGCGGGCGATGGATTCTCAATGCTAGCCTGTCGAGTCATTTGGCGCGCGCCAAAAGCTGCTTCTCCTGGTGCCAGTGTCGGCGTCTGCTGGTCTCGAGCCCTTCTGCCTCCAACGTACTGACATGCCGCAGGGTCAAGGGACCGAAGCGATTGGCCTGAGGCGTGCAGTCAATGGGTGCCTCGGTTCTGCGTGCGGTAGAGGTTGGGGTTGGAGAAGGACAGGCCTAGAGTGTGAGGTTTGGTTGGAATGCAGGGGGTGGAGACCCCAGGTTGGCCAGGTGTCTGTCGCCAGTGACTAAATGGCCGCTACGTGGTGGCTGACTTGGCGGCCGGCTGCAGCGGGGCGCGTCTGCCACGGCGCGGCGACGGACGGACGGCCAGCTGACCGCGATTGGGACGACGGAGACTCGGACAGTAGGAAGGAAGCAAAGTGCAAGCTTGAGAATTGTCTCCGCCTCACCTGGAACCGACGACGAGTACGGATACCTACCGGGGTATTCACAGCTACCATGTAGGCTGGAACGAGTCTTGGGAGAGCAAGCACGGAGAGAATGCTCCCGAACCCATGTAAACACCAGGAAACACCCCCCGAGGGCATCAAGGCTCGAATCTACAATGTATAATCTGCGTGGCGCCTTTGCCGTTGGAGCCGAGGCAGAGCAGGCCAAGCTGGACGTGCTGTCGGGCGCGAGATGGACGACAAGGCGTGCCACACAGGGAGCCTGATAACTCGTCTCGGGTCCCAATCAAGACCCCCTTCGATACCCGACGTGGGCTCGGCTTGATGGATTCGGCGTCGGCAAGGTGGCATTGGCCGAGTCATGTCGAGTCGGCGGCCCGGCTTGCAGACTCGAGCTGCGCTGCACGTCCTCGAGAGCCGGATTCGGCCCTGTGGCACCATCCATCCCTGCCTGGAAGCCGCTGTAGATGCCGGGTGGATTTCTCCAGACGGGACCGACTGTCGGCCATGCCCGACGGAACAGGTGGTGAGGGCAGAGGTGGCTGCCCAACCCAGGCTGCCAAGGGGTCGCGGGCCGGGGTGAGATTGTCGACGAAAGGGCTCGGCTGGGGGTTGGCGTGGAATGATGAATCATGCGAAAAAGTCTGCGGAGGCCAGCCAGTGTAATGGGCCAAAGAAGGAGCGAGCGTGGGGACGGGAGAGGCAAAAGGGACGGCTCGTCTCGCCCGCTTTTTTGTTTCTCAGGTATAAAGTCGGGTCAGGATCCGGGCCTCCCAGTCTAGGTAGGTAGGTATATAACTGGGTACCGTACAAAGTAGGGGCTACCTCCCGGGTAGGTAGGTGGTGCGAATATCCGTAGAGGCTACAGAATATACGAAGTACGGGTACAATACTCTGTACTGTATCGGGTAACATGCGCCTCGATAACGGCGCCACCCAGTCACATGCCACGCACATGCTGTACTGTACGTCTCTTTGTCAATGTGCGCTACCGGGCATCACCGACGACGCTATTTAGCCGTCAGAAGGGGGCAAAGGCGCTGCCACCCTGATCCTGGTCCCTGCCGGCCAGCTTCTTCTCTGCCCACCTCGTCGGGCCTCGAGAGGGCCAAGGGCCGTCGTCGACGGGTATTCGTACATACGTATGCCGACACGTCGGGACGGGCTAGTCGCAATGAAACGACTCCCTTTGTTGGGTTGGGCTTGGGCGTCGAGCATGGCGGTCGTTTATTGTACATGCATAAAGACAGAGTCCTCCAACGGCCCTTTTATGTATCTTGCTCAGCATTCCAAGTCACATACTCTGGTTTCACCCACCTCCTGCTCACCAACTGCTTCGCACGGCCAACGACCACCTACAGTGGGTAGGCAAAGTCAGTTGCCGTCACCCGCGGCGTCGCGGCCAAGGGTGGGTGAGCGGGAGGCAGTGGGCTCAGCAAGTCTCGGGACATGGAGCCCTAAACCCATGCACGCTGCTATAATGTAGCTGAGTCGCACGGCAGGCCAAAACCTGGAAGCTTGCCTCCACCAGGGCGGGGGCCTCGACCGCCCAGAGTCCAACGTCATCACACACACACACGCCCGCCCCCCTTGCAAGTTGCGGTACTTAGAGCAGCGTCTCCCGCTCCCCTACCAGTCCTCTCGCCCCCCCCCCCCAGCACATCACTTGCTCGGTGCCACCTGACCTGACCTCGCCTGACGGGTGCCCGCCCTTCTCGAGTCGAGTCTCGCAACCGGCCTGCTTGCTACACAGCCCAGCAAGCGGTCAAGGCGGCAAGCCAGGCTTAGACTTGACAAAGTCCATCCACAAACATTGTTTTCCACGCTCACCGTCTTTGTCGCTTGTTTGTCCCCTTGTGTAGGAAAGAAAGGGAGAAGAGGGAGAGAAAAAAAAGGGTCAAAGCAGCAGGCTCCCGAAAAGCATACATAGCTCCTGGCCGAGCCCCCAAGGCCCTCTCACTCACACGACAATCACACGCATCATCAACCGTCACCATGGCTGGCGAGCGCTGGGATCGCGACCGCCTCATGCTTGAGCGCGACCGCCTCGAGGACGAACGCCGTCCCATGCGCGGCGGGCGCGGGCGAGACCGCTCCGATGAGCGCTACGACCGCCCGCGCTTCCACGACGACGACCTCGTGCGCGACCGGCGCCAGTACGACGACGAGCCGCGGCGCGAGAGGGCGCCGCCGGTCCAGGAATACGACCGCCGCACCGTCGTGGACAAGGAGCGCGACCGCGAGTACTACCGCGACCCGTCTCCGCGCCGCCCGGGCTTTCTTCGCCGCCAGTCGTCCCTCGACACCTACGACCGTCGCCCGCTGCGCCAGTTCTACGAGCGCGACGAGTATCCGCCGCCGGCCCGCCGCGAGGACGTCTACCGCGACGACTACCGCGCCCCGGCCTACACGCCCATCCCGCTCCCCAAGTCGCGGGCCCTCCCCCCGCCCCGGCGGTATCCCGACCGCGGCTTCTACGACGACGTCGACGACCACTACGGCGACGACGACGTGCGGCCGCATCCCGAGCGCATCCGCGAGCGCGAGCTCGTCCGGCAGCGTCGGCGGCGGGACCGGAGCCGCGAGTCGCGCACCACCAGGACGCACACGCACCGCAGCAGCTCGCGGTCCTCGACGACGACGAGCCGGTCCTCGAGCAGCGCCGGCGGCACCACGGTGCGCAGCAGCGAGTACCCCAAGAAGGGCAAGACCAAGATCCCCGCGCGGCTGGTGTCGAAGCGGGCTCTGATTGACCTCGGCTATCCCTACATTGAAGAGGTATGCCTGCCTCGGCTGATGCTCCGGCGGCCCCAAGGACGCCATACTTACATGGTGGCCTGCGTAGGGAAACACCATTATTGTGCAAAAGGCCCTGGGCCAGGAGAACATTGACGAGCTGCTGAGGCGCAGCGAAGAGTACAACAAAGGTAATTCGGTGAGCAGACTGGGAGAGCAGCACAGGCTAACGGGCGCCGTGTGCAGCCGACGAGGAAGTTGCCGCGGCACGCTCCTCGGCCGGCAACCTGCTTGAAGAGCGCAGGGAAGAGTATCACTTTGTGCCACCGCCGCAGTCGCATGCTCCGGCGGCGGCGGTGCCTGCTGCGGCACCGGTTCATGCGCCGTCTGCAGCCCCCTATCCGCCCCCCCCGGCGTCGTATCACCCGCCGCCCCCCTCGTCGTACCATCCACCGCCCCCCTCGCCCTACCATGCGCCGCCGCCCCCCTCGCCCTACCATCCACCGCCGCCGGCGTCGCACCATGCGCCGCCGCCGCCTGCTTCGGTCCACGCGCCCCCCCCGGCGACCACCGTCATCGAAGCCGCTCCGCTCGTCGAGATCGTGGACCGGTCCCGGACGGTGATCCGGGACGTGTCGCCGGCGCGCACCGCCACCACGTCGACGTCGAGCTGGGACTCGCACAGCCATCACCACCACCACCGCCACCACGACGACCTCGTTGTCGGGCCCGTCGTCCGCCGGTCCCGGTCGCGGTCCCGGTCGGGCCGAGAAATCCGCGCCGAGATCCGCGCCCTCGAGCGGGAGCTGGCGCACCGGCCCAAGGGCGACTTGGGCGAGCGCGAGATTGTGCGCACCGAGCGGACGCCCGACGGCGAGCTCATCATCTACCAGGAAAAGGTGGAGCGGCAGGTGGCCGGGCCCAAGCCGCCGCGCATTGAAAAGGACAAGAAAGGTAGGATGTCCATAAGCGTACCAAAGTATCGATGAAGGTGCGCTTCCTCTAGACTCTGGGCTTGACGCAGCAGCGGCTGACGGTTGGCGGCGTCATAGGACCACCTCCCATGCTTCTCCGGGCCATGCTGAGCACCCTGACTTGATTGGCCTCTCTGCGACGCATGACGACGGCAGCCGCCGTGCAGTTTCTCAAGTTGTTTAGTGCCGACATTGCCCCATGATAGACACGGATATCTGCTTTTTTTCTTTCTCTCTGTCTCTCTCTCTCTGTCTCTCTCTCTCTTTTTGTGCCTCGTGGGCTGTTTTGTTCGCAGAGGGCGGAGCAAAGACATGTTGGGCGATAATAGGGTCCAACCGCACAT